>JAYKQN010000003.1:30262500-30267500 GCA_036785175.1 Eupleurogrammus muticus
GAAGGCTCTGCGACTTTATCTTTTTCTATACTAGCAAATATAGCGAGTATATTCAAATAAAAAAACTAAAGCTGCTTTTAATACAGGAAAAAATACTTCAGTTAAAACCTTTAAGACCAAAATAAGCGAAATTATCTTTTATGCAAAGTTCAATCATTAATAAGATAAGAGGTCAAAGGTCAATTATTTGGATCATTGCAGAACATGAAGAATATATTCGGGGGATTATATTACAAATGCAAATTAAATATCAAAATAGTTTGTCAGTTGCAGCCCTATAAATAAATCTATTTTCTTATTGTAAACCTATAAACATGTTCATTTTATTATTATCACATACAACATGATGACTTTTTAAAATAGATTCCTTTGCTTTCTTGTTATTACATCATTATATATCAAATTTAAGTATAAATAGTGTTTTTTAGAATAATTGCTGGATATACAGAAGTTATAATATGAGTTTTTTAAAAAGGAAAACCTTCAGTTAAAACCCCAAAGACCACGATTCATTATTTTACTATCATCATGCACAACATGCTGAATGTTTATATAGATTCCTTTGCTTTCTTGTTATTACATCATTATATATCAGATATAAGTATGAAGAGTGTTTGAGGATAATTGCTGAATACGTGGTTTGATGAGCAGCAAATTAAAAGCCAAAATTTCACTTTCATTGCACAAACCCTGCACGGCCCACACATGGAAAACTTGTTTAAAACGTGTTTGTATGTGGGTCAGTAAAAGCCTGCACTTGAACATAATGAGCACCACTTTATCTTTCCTCTGCGTGATCTCAGAACAATCCACTTGACAAAAGCAGCTTTCCTACACAGCGGCCTTTGTTCACGCTGCCCCCCCCGGGAGCGCTGCACCCTGCTAGCTGATGTGAAATCACTGTTATCCACACAAAGGCTCATATCAACAGCAGCAGATACGAACGATGTGAGTTAAAGTGCATCTGTGATGACAGGCCGTGGAAGTCGTCCGTCATCGTGCGTTTTTTTTGTTTTAATGACAGCAACGTGATGCAAGTGTTCATCTAAACTAATAACTGCTATTTAAAACAGGATAGAATAGATTTGTTGAGAAACTCATTCTTTTTGCATTTAGAGACATCAAGTTAGATTAATGCTGAACTAACCACTTTTTCACGACCATAAGTTGCACCGTACTAAGAGGCTCAGCCTCAGTTCTGTGTGTCATTACTGTATTTAACACACACATAAGGTACCTAACTATAGGGGAGGGTTTATATACAGAAATAAAGCAGGAGTTAAACTGAGTTTGTTTGTGCTTTATTTAAGTATTGATTACAAAGTACTAACATTTTTTAATCATCATGGTAAAACACACGGATAAAACAAGCACACAAGCTTGTGTGTAAGTCACCAACCTGCCACCTGCAGAAGTTCTCCGATGACTCTGCCATCGTTGGCCTCATTGAGGATGATGACGACAGGGAATACAGAGAACTTACGCAGGATTTTGTCAACTGGTGCCAGCGGAACCATCTCCAGATCAACACGGGGAAAACCAAGGAACTGGTGGTGGACTTCCGTAGGCGGGTATGCAATCCCCCGGCACCAGTGAACATCCAGGGAATGGACATTGAGATGGTGACATCTTACAAGTACCTGGGTGTTCATCTGAACAAAAAATTGGACTGGACTGACAATACAACTGCGCTATACAAGAGGGGCCAGAGCAGGCTCTACCTGCTCAGGCGGTTGAGGTCTTTTGGAGTGCAGGGGACACTCCTTAAGACTTTCTATGACTCAGTTGTGGCATCAGTCATACATTATGGGGTGGTCTGCTGGGGAGGCAGCATAACAGCTGCAGACAGGAAGAGACTGAACAAGATCATCAGGAAGGCCAGCTCTGTCCTGGGGTGCTCCCTTGACCCAGTGGAGGTGGTGGGAGAGGAAAGGATGATGAGGAAGATATCATCAATGATGGAAAACCACCTCCACCCCATGCAGGACACACTGTCTGGACTGACGAGCTCCCTCAGCAACAGACTTATCCATCCAAAGTGTCTGAGGGAGCGATATCGGAAGTCCTTCCTTCCTACAGCTGTCAGACTGTACAACAAGTACAGCTCTCAGTAACCCCCCCCCCCCCCAACAGAAAAAATGGACATTGTATACATTTATAACTCATATTTATAATTCATTTATAATTCACATTTATAATTCATATTTATATATACCTGTATATATCTGTATATTGTTTTTTAATTTAATTTTTTAATTTTTTCTCCTTTTTAAATTTTTAAAAAACATTTTTGTAACTTTTCTAACTTTTCTAACTGCTGCTGTAGCACTGTAAATTTCCCCACTGTGGGACAATAAAGGAGCTATCTAATCTAATCTAAAATCTAAGTATTTAAAAATAGAGCAGGGTAATGTCATCAATCAAACCATCAAAGTCCTCATCCTCTGTTTCTGATTCCAACAGCAGCTAAATCTCCATCAAACATGCCAGCTTCACTTTCTTCACCTTCAGAGTCACTTTCCTCTAAATGATGCGTTATAATCCGCTGGAAGTTGCTGCGCTACTGTAGTCCTGGTCTGGATGGAGAAATGGCACCAAAACAAAAGCACCAAGACGGAAATGTTCAATTTTCATTTCTTCTGCTGCTTTACTGCTTTTAGTCGAATGGTGACCATCAGAACACTTCTCCCACTCGTTCTTTGCTCTGTGATCCACTGATCCAGTCTTTGCTCTGTGATCCGCTGATCCAGTCTCTGCTCTGTGATCCACTGATCCAGTCTTTGCTCTGTGATCCACTGCTCCAGCCTTTGCTCTGTGATCCAGCCTTTGCTCTGTGATCCAGTCTTTGCTCTGTGATCCACTGCTCCAGTCTTTGCTCTGTGATCCACTGCTCCAGCCTTTGCTCTGTAATCCAGTCTTTGCTCTGTGATCCACTGCTCCAGTCTTTGCTCTGTGATCCACTGCTCCAGCCTTTGCTCTGTGATCCAGTCTTTGCTCTGTGATCCACTGATCCGGTCTTTGCTCTGTGATCCACTGATCCGGTCTTTGCTCTGTGATCCACTGATCCGGTCTTTGCTCTGTGATCCACTGATCCGGTCTTCGCTCTGTGATCCACTGATCCAGTCTCTGCTCTGTGATCCACTGATCCAGTCTTTGCTCTGTGATCCACTGATCCAGTCTGTGCTCTGTGATCCACTGATCCAGTCTCTGCTCTGTGATCCACTGATCCAGTCTCTGCTCTGTGATCCGCTGATCCAGTCTTTCCTCCAACTCGTACCACCTGTCTTATGTCTTAAACTCAGCTGTGTAGCTGATTTCCTTCAGTTTAAACTGTGCTTTATCAGCGTGTCTCTTTACCATTTTCAGGTTGTTAAAACAACGATGTTCTGCATAACGCACATCCCCGTTATTTTATCTACAATACGTCCAAAAGACGGCTCCACAAAGAAATAGGTGAGAGAAGGTGGGGAAAATGGTCCGTTTACATGAATGACAGAGCCAAAAACAACAAGGGTTAATTATTATTGAGGTATTTTTATGACCTCATGTTTCTGTGTTTTCTCCTCTGTTTTCTCCAACGTTTGTATTGTGACAAAAATATAAATATAAAAAAAATGCAATGTGTGTGTAGCTGATGAGGAATCACGTTAAACATCTTCCTGGACCCATGTCCCCCTTCACAATGATGATCTATAGGCGCTCACCACTGATTCCTACTGACCATAGTAAAAACAGCCCTCATCATGACTGGACTCTATCAGTGACACATAACCTCTTGTTTGGACAAACTCGAGTAGTGTTTCCTCTCCTTATCGTCTACCCTGAAAGGTTGATGTCAACACAGCACAGATGCTCTTTAATCCATGTCTAATAGACGCATATTGAAAACAGGAGCCCTACAGTGTGTATTATAGTGTTAGAATGGTTTACACAGAAGCTACTGAAAAGGAAATGAGCCTCATATGTGTTGAAGGTGCAAAAATATATATATATGTATATATATATAAAATAGGCGTGGGTGGAGTTGGAGGACAGAAAAAAAAGAGATGTCAATCATAGTAACAGAGGAAGGCAGCATGCAGGTCCACGTGGAGTCTGGAGTCCGTGCGTCTGCTGCCAGCTGAGCAAATAACACCACAGGAGGAGAAGCTGGAGGGGTCAGGGCGGAGGGTGGAGGCAGATAAAGGACATTTATATTCAGTGTTTGCTTTAGGGGAGATGGAGAGATGGATGGAAGCCTGGGTGGGCACTTTCCCTGTAATAATCACACACACACACGACACGTTTGTGGACGCCCAAACACGTGGGTGAAACACCGTTTACCAGCTTTGAATCTTTTAATATATATCAAAACATAGATGGGCCTTCATAATAGTTGCATTGTCATGTTACAGCAACGAGGATCCTCCTCAAATCATCGTCACATAGTTGATGTCAAATCCAGCAGTATCCAAATACCGTTTGGCTGCATGTGCAAAGGGGATTGATTCAAATCAGTTTTCAACCTGACTTGGACCAGAGAGGAATTTGC
Source organism: Eupleurogrammus muticus (assembly GCA_036785175.1). Lineage (NCBI taxonomy): Eukaryota > Metazoa > Chordata > Actinopteri > Scombriformes > Trichiuridae > Eupleurogrammus > Eupleurogrammus muticus. The sequence goes on from JAYKQN010000003.1 coordinate 30,267,032, forward strand.
TCCTGCAGAGAGCAGAGACTTGTGTTTGGATCAGAAAGCTTTGAAGCTCTGGCTGCAAGGGAATCATTTACCAATGCAGAAACGAGTGGGATTCGATGCAAAATACAGCTCGTGTAATGGGCACCTGCACCTGAGTGGGCATGGAATGCATCGCTGAAGAAATGTCGAACACACAGGCGACTCCTGGTGTCACAATCAGGAATTATGTGGGTTATTTTGCAGTGAACGGTGACACTGCAAAGCTGAAGCTGAGATTTTAGGTCAATTGGGGGCATTTGCATCGATTTCAAGAGAATCCCCCGAGTTCCAGCAGTTGCGTGAGGAGGATCTTCGGTCGTCCTGCAGAAATTCGATAACAAATTACGTGGAGATTTGGATAAAACACATGCTCCATCTGAATAAAGGATGTACGGCGCCGTGCTCTCAGGAGCTGCAGCGTCCACGGAGCTGCTCAACAGGACTTATGGCA
>JAYKQN010000003.1:30287500-30352500 GCA_036785175.1 Eupleurogrammus muticus
GTTCCAGAGCGCCACCGAGTCGTAGAGAAGGGGTCGGAGATATTTTAGGATGTGATTGTCTCTATCGGCCCGCGATGCCAAGAACTGTTTTTACAGTAAGCAAGACATAAACCCAAAAGGAACATGGGTCCTATGTGCCCTGTGCATGTAGTACAGCATGTTCCTGCATGTGTGTGTGTGTGTGTGTGTGCATGTGTGTGTGTGAAGTTGATGGAAATACCAGGCGATACCCTGTTAGTCCATAGAGTGGCAGAAACCAGCAGGGTCAGGCTGCAGAAATAAATGGGCCTTGAGTCTAAAACTGAAATGCCAGGATTGCATCTGATTTGCTTGGAAATATATATATATATATATATATATATATATATATATATATATATATATATATATATATATATATATATATATATATATATATATATATATATATATATATATATATAAACCTGGGACAACGGAAAAACTTGGGAACACTGAAACTGGCTTTTACTATTTTGCACCATCCAGTGGCTGAAAGTTGATCAAGTTGCCTAAAAACATGTTGACACAGCTGATTGTAAAATGTCGAATGACATCGCTAGGGTTAATTACTTATTTGATTATTTTAAGCATAAACAAACACGCTTACTTTAAATGACCTATAGCCAAACTTTGCCTAATTTATCACATGCTTCTCCTTAACGGAGAGGTGTTAAATACGCGGCATTAATCACCGCCGTGTTTTTTCTGTGTTACCTCAGTGGCATCTGTGGGGGAGATGATGTTGAAAATGAGTTTGCTCGGAGCTCATTCGTCATCAGCTTCTCCTTTGGAACCCACTGTTATTAAAGTGTCCGCCGGTAGAGTTTCACATGAAGCATTTGATTTTCCGTTCTGCTCTCGTTAAATTCTGGGGGGGGGGGGTTTCTGGAAAAGCCAATATGCTTTTGATGGATTTTTTTTTTCCGTCTGGCAGAGGTTTCTCTCTGTAAATGTTAGAAGACTAACAGGAAGTGGAGAAATATCTGACCCGGCCACAATGAACTCAGGATGAAACAGGAGCTGAATGAACGAAGCTGTTTGGTACTGAGCAGGTAGGGAGGTTTATAATGGATTTTTGTTGTTGAAAATGTATTAATATGATGAAGAGGGCAGTAAAACAGAATTTAAAAAATTGCACAATTTTACACTATAATCCTAAATTAGCTGATTTTATTATAAAGTTGGACACCATTAACTTGGCTTGTTGCCACTAGAGATTCTTTCACGTCACATTTGGTTCATTATTATGACAGAAATGGTTTCACACATCTTTTTTTTTTGGTCTTAATTAGGTCCTAATTTACCTGTATGGAGGCAGCCAATCACAGAACAGGAGAGGATGCAGCAAAAAGTGGATTGTGGATCCAACAGGGCTGCAGATGGTAACTTACTAAGTGTTTTAAACAATTAGGACTGCAAGTTTATTTAGAAAAATGAGCAACTTTTACCACTAAACTATTCAATCATCCTTAGCTTTAATCATGCATTTGATAGACATTCGATAAAACAGCTTTTGACTTAATAAGAGCAGCTTTAATTAACATTCACTTCAGATGCTGTGTATAGTGTAATTAAGGCCACGTTCAGACTGCAGGGCCTAACACTCATATCAGTTTTTTTTTTGCAAGGTCCAACTATAATAGATTTGTATATGCAATACATTACAAAACCCAAAAAAATCTGATCTGTGTTGTTCCATTATTTAAATATCAGAAAAAAAATCTGATTTGGGTCATTTCAGGCTGTTTTCTATGAGATGCATGTACTTCAAAACTTTGTTGTTTTCATGCACACACTCTAAATAAAGACACATGCTGTGTTTCATTTATTATTCTATTATCTGGTGTTGTCTTGTTTTGTCATACCTGGTTTTTAGTTTTAGCAACACTAGGTAAAAGTAGCCTTAAGCTACTGCACTTTATTTATTGTTAAGAACTTAGTTTAGGACTGTCTCGTCTTGTGCACTTGCACTTTAATGTAATGTCATTTCGATTCCTTTCTATGTCAAATACTGATTTATTTTACTATGTACATTTGGACATATGCCCGAAAAGAAGGGGCAGCCAGACTTTACGTCTGTGCATTGCTGCACATACCGTTTCTATTCTCATTATTCTAATTGCCGATGAATGACTTTATCTTCACACTCTGTACGGGCCACAGCATCCCTCAGACTGCGTTTTACACAATGGGCCGGCCGATAACGCTGTAATTGAGCCATAAAGCTGCCAAACGCTGATATGCATCCAGCGCCGGCTTCCTGCCCGGCTCATTGTGCTGCGTTCCAGGTGAGCTGTGGAAGCCTCGAGGGGGCAGCGCCACAATGAGCGAGCAGATTGCATCGCTCAGCGCCAGGAGGGCACCCAGCGCCCCGCTCCGCGCTCACATCCTCCACGCCGCTAACGTGGCATTGTTCCGTATTGATGAGATTGACCTTGAGGAAATCCCCCACGGGGTTATAAAGTGGAGACTGTCAGTCTGACGGGTTCTGCCAAGGAAAACACGGATAATTACCCGGGCCAATTATCACCTGTCCGACACGGAACCGAGGCTGAGAAAGTAAAAAAGAAAAACTTGGATTTGGGAACGGCAGTGGGAACGCCGACATCCTCCTCCCTGAGCCGTCTGCCTCTTTTCAGCAGGAACCCCCCGCCGGGCCAGGCGTTGTCTCAAAGAACTGGACCGGGCGAGGGGGTGTGAGAACCTGTTAGCGCGTGGGCCTCGCCGTGTTTTCTTAGCCAGGGGAATTATACAACACAGATCCAGTCCAGCGAGGGGGAAGCACCGCCCAGCGTGTCCGATGGATGCAAACGCTGCACAAATAAAACCCACAAACATGTGCATCCACAGCACTCAGCAGTACATGGGAGGAAATCAGTCATATCTATGGAGAAACTGACATACATTATCAGGGGGAAATATATGTCTATATATATTAAAGCCCAAAATTGTTATCAAATACAAGGGATTTCTTGATTTTTTCACTTAAAAATTAGTATTTCACCTCAGTTTTTACTTAAATAGCACACAGAAGAAAGTCTTCAACTATAAAGTGTATATATGAAGACAGATTTCCCAGCATGCCCTGCCAGTAGCTTTCTATATCATAGTCATTTGTTGATGTGATTTTTGGTTTTCACTCCGTTTATTTACACATTCTAACGTAACACAAATCAATTATGGCTTCAGACTTTCTTTGTGTCTTATTTAAGTAAAAACTGAAGTGAAATACTAATTTGTAAGTGGAAACATAAAGAAATCCCTTGTATTTGACAGGGGTAGGAATCATTTTGGGCTGAAGTGTGTGAGTGTATATATACATACACACACACACACACACACATATATATATATACATGTATATGTATATATATATGTATATATATGTATATACATATATATATACATTAACAGTATTATAAGTTGTATATTTTTACACATATCCATATATATATATACATTTACATATATATATAATAGTCATGTTATTATTTTTAATTTTAATTTTTTAATTTTTATTTTTCTAATGTTAACTTCCAGACTCTATATTTACTTACTGGGTGATTGTGTCTGTTTGCTCATTAAGTAAAGCAAGACAAATAAAGATATTTGTCAAAAAAACTAAATTTTAGTTAAAGTTTTTTAGGGAGTTTGACCTTGTACGATGTGAGGGCCTAAGGACAGGCCTATTGGGGCAAATCTGTGATTTGTGATTCTGGGCTATACAAATGAATTGAATTGACCCTTATAAGGAAGAATGAAGCACATATATAAATCCTGTGACATTTAGGAATTCTGAATCCAAACATGTTTATTTCTTTCTCCTCAACAGAAATATTTTTTTCTAAATGTTCCCTCTGTGCTTTCGAAGGACCAGGACACAGAAATAGAACGTTTTCTGTTGTGGATTCCCTGGTGAAAGAATGCTGCTCTGTTGGGGGGAGAGGGAGAGGAAAGAAAAGGAAACTTGGTACCGTTTCAAAGGAAGAATATTTGGGCTCCGTGGATCCAACTCTGAGACATTTCAACCCAGGACACAATGGATGTTGTGATGCAGATCACCCATTGTCTATTGTGCGGGTCGCCCCAGCCTCGCCCTGCGTTACCCCACAAGGCATCGCTTCTACTATTACTGGAAAAAACACCGGGCAAAGCGGCGAATCTCCAACTCCAAACACGTCCAAGCTGCCGGGAGCTTTGTGTCGGCTTGGCGATGGGACGCAGGACGGCGTGAAGCGTGTCCAAGAACATGGCTTCCAGCTAGAAAAGGAGAGGGGCTGCACGTCTCCAACTAGAACCCTTTATTCCTTTTCTTGAAAAGGGAAGAATCCGTACTTTCTCACTTGTCATTAACTCGCGAATAAAAGATCTCAGTAGATCAGGAATATATGAAGTGATGAAAAATGACTAATGATGCATTCAATCGCATTGGAAGTCAAACAGTAATAATTAAATTAAATGCATCATAACGTATAGACATTACAGTATACATATATAAATATATATATACATATATACATATATACACATACATATATATACTGTATTGTCTATACGTTATGATGCATTTAATTGCATTGGAAGCTACAGTTTGGTATATATATACATATATATATACACACACACATACATATATATATATACACACACACACACATACATATATATAAAGTTTCATTTAAGTTGTCAATACGTTATGATGCATTTAATTGCATCATAACGTATTGTCACAGTTTCATTTAATTTACCTAACGTCTATATGTTTGTGGGATAACATAAATCTAATTTTTTGTACAGTTTAACTCTAATGCTATATAAGCTGTGTTAACTCTACGATGCAGAAACTTTACTTGACTCATTATTTCAGCAGAATTCTTGAAGACATTTTGCAAATTTATTATTATTTTTATAATATAGTGTAAGTTTAACCTGGTCCAGTGGAATCAGATCTGTAAGACTTCTGTACTCATCAACCCCCCCCCCCAAAGCCGGGCGTATTTCGCATAAGCGCGGATCAGTCGAATTTCCTGTCTTTCGTGGGCTTCGGACCAAATGAAACTGTTTTCACAAACCAAATAGGATTTCCCATCAATAATATATAAGGCTTGTAATCAGCCTTAAGGTTGCCCCCCCCCCTTGTGTGTCATGTGGTTTAGATTTTCCTTGGAGACACGGAGGATCACAGTTATGAAGGGGATTGGGGGCGATTTTAGAAAATATCCGACATGGCAGCCCATCCTCCTCACAACTTATATTTTATACTATCAATAAATGGCTAAAAGACACTGCTTTCAAAATTCAGTTTGACTTGAGCTGTTTTTTCCATATAAAACATGCATTGTCAACATAAAAAACTGTTGATTTATTGAGTTACATTACAAAACAACATGAATTATAGTCTCTCTACAAGCTAGCATCGCTTTTTTCTATACGAATCGTCAATGCTGTGCAACAATCAAATCCTCCTGGCTCGTGGCTATGAGTCAACCTGCAGAGGTCAGTCGTAGGTTTAACTTTCCACAGTCTGACGATCAGTCTCCGTACGTTCTCTCCATCCTGCCCTCAGATCCACCTGCACATTCTAAAACGAGGTGATCACAGCGCTCGAATACCAGACTGTGTTCGCATCGCATGCCTGCCTCATGTGTACACTTTCCTTTCTTTGTTAGCCCGCTGCCTCACACACACACACACACACACACACACACACGGGGGCCCGGGCCGCTTCCTGCGAGGTGTGTTTCTAATTATAAACCCCCTGATTCCAGGGGCTGAGCACGCTCTCTGCAGGCCACCGCGGCCACAGGGGTTTATAGGTTTATAGGACCAGGGTCCCCCCCCCCAGAACGCTGTTCCCTTTCTGCGGTGGTAAATCAGAAAAGTTCTCGAGGCTGCTGTAAGCTGATAGCGTTGTGTCCCCGCAGGACGTGACAAAAGAAACCTGCTGCCCGCACACTTGTTAGATAAACGTGTCACTTTAACACCTTCAGTTCTGCCGCTTTCTCAAATTTACTCGTGTCCTTTGCAACTAGAATCTAAAGCGTCTGAAGTGAGGGTACGAATTAAATTTCAGCAGCAGGTGCAAAGCTCAGAAACGTAGGATCCACGTATATCTAATATATGCTGTTTAAATGTGAACATACTAAAGTAGGAATCATTATAAGGGAAACGCAATATGTGGAAAACATCGCTCCGATCGGACATGAACCCAATTTGCGTGCAAACATCCTATCTCTCAACACTCGTCCACGTCGTATAAATAACTTTCGCTGCAGCTGCGTTGCTTGTTAACGTTGGGGAAATCGACCGGTTGTTTCAGCACATAACTCTGTCAAATTAGGGGGGAAACATTTGTTGAAGCGATCAACGGATTCTCGTGAAGCGGATCATGTGTTCCATCGCAAAAAAGTCGAGTTTTTCATGCACAATCCTACGAATGGTGAAACTCCTATTATATTCAGTGGAATATACAATAGTTTGATATAGATTTGCCAAAGCATTTTACAGTAAATTCATATAACTTGACTGTTAATTATGTAAAGATAATATCATTATTATGTATTATAGGTTTTATGCTGCAGCAACAGTGGTTATGGTCAGGTTAGCTCTAGGTTAGTGTGAGCGACCGACGTGGTCGCCCCACAAAAGGGATCAGGGCAACCAGAAAAGAAGCGGAGACAGGAGGCAAAGGAACTCACGTAATAAAAACATTTATTGACGGTGGTAAAAACAAAACCGCAGCATATGCTTACGTCAGCAGCAACAACTCCACCTCGCACCAGGTGGACCAAACAGGCAGTCCCACGCGTCGCGTCACCTGTCCCGCACGCAAACATATCCGGGGGGAAACTCTCTCTCTGCTATTCAGTTCCCCCTTATAACCAGGTGAGAAGGGGAGGGCTCATCACCTTCTCACACTTCCCTCCCCTTCTGCAGTCTCGCCAACGGGGTGGCGAGATAGAAGTCCGCGACCGTGGTGTGTCTGCCTCGGGGCTCCGCTCGACCACACTCCATTTCCGGTCGTAGCCCCGCCAGCACTTCCGCTAGCACTTCCGCTAGCCGTCTCTGCTAGCTGTCTCCGCCAGCTCCTTCGCTGACCGTCGCCGCTAGCCGTCTCCGCTAGCCGTCTCCGCCAGCCGTCTCCGTCAGCTCCTTCGCCGACCGTCTCCGACGGCTCCTTCGCCGACCGCCTCCGCTGGCTCCTTTGCTGACCGTCTCCGTTAGCTCCTTCGCCGACCGTCTCCCCCGGCTCCTTCGCCAACCATCTCCGCCGGGCACTTCCGCTAGCACTTCCGCTAGCCGTCTCCGCTAGCACTCCCGCTAGCCGTCTCCGCTAGCACCTCGCTAGCCGTCTCCGCTGGCTCCTTCGCCGCCACTCTCACCGACACTTTCGCCGCCACCGCCACCGATCCTCTCGGTACCCCCGTCACGCTCCGCGAGCTCCACCTCCTCTCTCCAGCTTCTCAGGCGGCGCCACAGATCCCACCGCTGCCACCAAATGTGAGCGACCGACGTGGTCTCCCCACAAAAGGGATCAGGGCAACCAGAAAAGAAGTGGAGACAGGAGGCAAAGGAACTCACATCAAAAAAAACATTTATTGACGGTGGTAAAAACAAAACCGCAGCATATGCTTACGTCAGCAGCAACAACTCCACCTTGCACCAGGTGGACCAGACAGGCAGTCCCACGCGTCGCGTCACCTGTCCCGTACGCAAACATGTCCGGGGGGGAAACTCTCTCTCTGCTATTCAGTTCCCCCTTATAACCAGGTGAGAAGGGGAGGGGTCATCACCTTCTCACAGTTAGGCTTCGTTTTGGTTAAAATGCAATAGAAACGTCCGAATATGTTCCAACATGATGGTGAAATGCGTCCAGTTTAACAGTAGAAAAATGACAGATTTCACAATGAAAATATAAGTAATCATCACATCATTACTTCTATTCAGCGATGCCCAAATTCTTATTATTATTGCAACTCATTGTTTGCCCTTTCATTCATGCCACTTTATACAAGTCCTGCACCTACAGTATGTGTGTATAATTACTCTCCTTCAAAGCCAAGTATGTACCCAAGTACAATTCGTGCATACTTTGTAAATAGACAAATGACTTTTGAGTCCAAACAAAGACTCGGCCAATCTGAAATTTCATCAGTGCGAAAATGAATCCAACTCTGGATTATTTTAGCCTTGAGTGTTTTGATTATTGAAAACAAGGGGAAATCCTCTGCGACAGGAAGGTTTCCCTTTTGTGTCATAAAGAGCCAAAATATTGGTGCCAAATCCCATCTATGTGGAATGCGGTAAACAACGGGAGGTGGAACAAACCAACCAGACATGACAGACGTGTGACTACCAGGATCTGGCGTGGCCGGACTCTGTGGGTCATACCAGCGTCATGTGGACCCCGAGGGAGCCGTGTCCTCGCTTTTGGAATTTATAGCGACTGATGCACGTAAACACGACGGTATCCAGGTTGTGACAAATGCTTTCTTTGGAGAAAAACAAAAAAAGCGGGCACGCATACTTGGAGCATTACACAAAAGCTGCGTGTGCCTATATATTGTTGATGATTAATGACTGGGGGGGAGAAGGAGCCAAAACGGTGCATAAACGCAGGAAATTGCATTCAATATAAAAGCTAAAATGTCATTATGCGGCGATGGAGTCGAGGCCGCTGCAATATTGTTGATCGTAGGAAGCTCGTCTCGCTCATTCAACAATGACACAAACACAAACAGAGGTGGGACGTTGTGGAGCGGTACCAGTACGAGTGGGGCTTTCCTACAGTAACAGTGGCTGGGGGGGGGGGGGGGGGGGGGGGGGGACTTGAAAAGAAGCTGCCAGAACCCCATTCAATGCACGGAGGTTTTTTTGTAGAGGGAAAAAAAGCACTGGTCCAAGACCTTTGTTCCTTTGTTTTTTGTTGTCAAGTGATGGTCTGGGAGCCTGTAGGTAAAGTGTTCTGGATCTGGGGTGTGATCACAGCAGAAAATCTGCTGGTTGTTTCAGCAGATGTGCAAATAAACAGGGCCATGAGGGGACATACCATGCAAATACTGTTATTTTTTAATGTACTCTATTTTCACAACTATAAGGCACAAATAAATGTCTTATATTTTCTTCAAAATGTGCACTGCGCCTTATGTATGCAACCCTGAAAATGGACAAAAGCACAGTTTAAACTGAAGGAAATCAGCTACACAGCTGAGTTTCTGCGGACATAAGGCAGGTGGTATGAGTTGGAGGAAAGACTCGATCAGAGGATCATCAAGCAAAGAACGAGTGGGAGAAGCGTTTCTACGGTCAGACAGTGTCTGCTGACACTGTTGTTGGAGCTCTCGCAAAAGCCGGCTTCATTTCCGAGGAGTCGCACGGCACAGAAAGTGAAGTGAAAGTGAAGCTGGCATGTTTGATGGAGATTTAGCTGCTGTTGGAATCAGTTTGATTGATGACATTACCACATTCTATTTTTAAATACACACACTTGTGTGCTTGTTTTATCCGTGTGTTTTACCATGCACGTGATTATTAAAAAAATGTTAGTATTTTGTAATCAATACTTTTTTTTGTATATATATATATATACTTCTGTATATAAAACCCGCGCCCTATAGTTAGGTGCCTTATGTGTGTGTTAAATCGTGAAAATACAGTATTTGATAGTTCATACTTGAAAGAGACAGGAAGGGGGGTGTGCCATGCAGGAAAAAGCTGCCCCATGCAGGAATCTAACACATCGACATGGGGCGGCTGCTCTACCCACGGCCACACTTGCTGCCCCCCCCCACACCCTGCAGAATGTGACATAACATGTAAACCGTAGTTTCCATGCATTGTCGCTCGGTGCCAGAGCAGGATGTGAGTTTGCGCCTTTCGCCACCCGTGGCACCGAGCAAAACGCGGCAATGAGATAAGAGCGGTCGCTGCAGATTTTTTAGTCAAGATATACGGTATATTGTTACAGCACAATAATCTACTTATACGGTAGTTAAAGGGAGCACGATAACAGTCACGGCTGTAAAAAGAAAAAAAAAAAAAACAATGAGAGGTGGAGCTGGTAGAGGACGCCAACAGGCTGTCAATGGGTTGGAGACTTCTGGTGCCTGATACACGTTTAAGGTGCAAAACGTGGAGTCTACTGCCACCTAGTGGACTGAAACACATACTACAACTTACTGATCTGTGATACCAGAAATTGCATAAACTATAAAGGTAGCCAACAGGAGATATCCATTTTGAGAATTACTACAACTCTTTTCACAACCATGACTTCAAACAGAGAGGATCCACATGAAGGAGGATGCTTTCAAATGGATTTATCATGAAACATATATCTCAACAAGTCTTTAAGAACATGTTTCACAAGCAAAGACACACACACACACATTCATAAAAAATAAAATATACAGGACCTATCATCCTCTGTTCGTTGTTTTTCTAAGTCCCTCTATTTGTCTTTAAAGGTAAATCTAATTCTCCCTAAGTGGAGAATGTTCAGTCTCCAGTCAGTATTTACCTCTTTTTCCCCAGTATAGAAGAATCTGTTGCTTTAGTGGTTAAAACACAACAAGACACTAGATTAAGCTTCACAAGCTCATCAGATATTTTCTCTGAAAAAAATGCTATCTGAACTTTTATCATAATGGAAAGTAAATGGAATATTCTTGCAATTTGGGACATACGGCATACGACAGTGTGTTATCGCCTCCATGAATTGACATTCCTCACACAGTGGTGATACTATTCTCTGCAACCTAGTCTTTAACTAGTGTTTTCTACGTAGAATTGTCATAAATATGTGTAAAACCCTCAGGCTCTGCTTCTGCGCCCTATGGAAACAGTAAGTGGTTAATATACAATTGCTCATTTTGTAATGACAAATACGACTGATCACCAGTCAGAGTCATTTTAACAGTAATTTCTGTTAAAGTTACATTGCATATGGTAAAAATGTATTTGAAATGCGTAAAAATGAATGGCCACTGTACAGCATGAAAACAGTAATAGATATTTTGCTGAATGTGTTGGGTGTCTGTTCAATGCATCTCTCTACCCTTCTGATCACCATCATCACTGCATCCATTTAGCACAACACCGCTTTACTGTTTTTTATCTGCTCAACAAGTAGTTTAAACCAAATGGAGTCACATTTAAGAGCCAAAACTAAGACAAATTTTCTTAATCTATCCATCTTAGTTGCCTACATGTACTTTTTTTCACTGCCTGTTTCCTTTGTGGTTTTCAGCACAGGAAGGTCACAGTTTTGATGAGAAGATGGTGATCATGGTGATGGAGAAGCAAAGCTCATTACTGGTTTGTTTGTGGTTTCAAATAAAATAAAACGAATAAGTCCCCATATTACATTTTGAGACATCTGTAAATATGTATGTACGTAAAGACTCACAGATTCCAGATGTTTTCACAAAACTTAGTAAAATGCAGAAGATGCAGAATTACGGAATCCTAGTAGATAACCTAAATAAAATGATTGATTGATTGATTTATATTCCATTGAACAAAGATTTTGAAACAGTTGGAAATGGAGATTCACCAAAATAAAAGTGACTGAATCGACATCTGAGTGAATGATTTAATGTTTATCCAGGTCCTTGAAAAGCATCGTGTGTAAATTCAGGTGAATTTTCTGGAGAAACTGGGCCTAGAAGTGAGACTCACTACAGGAACCTGAGTGAAGATGATGTTTGATAAGCGAGGCAGAGCTGATGTGTCACGAGTTTAACTCAGAAGAACCAGAGACAGCAAACAAGACCACGAAGACAAAGCGACTCGATATGAATTACATGCAAACAGCGTTCCTGTTGCTCTGGAGCTCTGGTAGGACTGAGTTTTTATTGGTGCATGTTTTTCATTGAGGACGTTTTAATCAGACAGACTCTCACAGGTGTCAAAACATGGTAAACCAGCATAAGGGTTGAGGTTAGGCACTGCAACAGGTATAAATTGTAGCTGTGTGATAATGTAAATCCACTATAATCAAAAACTGATGTGTAAATTAAACAGTAAATAAATATATATAATAATACTGATAAGAAAGGTCTCGTCGTCCTTCAGCTTCCTCCTTCAAAGATTCTTCAGACATAAAGCAGCTGTTTTTACAAACCGAGTGGCATTAGTGGTATTCTATTAGCCAATGTCATAATGTCATATCACTCAGTGGAGTCACTACATATTCTTATTTTTATCGTCTCTGTCTCGTTCGTTTTAGTATGATATTATAGCATAATGTTGAAAATTTGTGTTTCAGGAAAAGCTTACAAATATATTTTTATAATAATACATTTTATTTCTTTGGTGTCACAATAAAACAAAATCATTTTATTAAATTAAAACAGAATAAAACAAAGACAACAGGGATAAAGTACAGTAAAGCATAGTGAAGGTATTTGATTTAAAAACCTTGGGTGGGATGAAGGATAGCAGGGAGTTTGAAGAGGTGAGTCTTGAGGGCCTGTTTGACAGATAGTAGGGTGGTTGATTGATAGATGTGCATAGGGGGGACCCTGTCCACCCAGATCTAGATCTTAGTCCTTGGGATTTCCAAGTGGTTGGTGTTGGCCAGGGGTGTCCAATCCAGCTGCTGTAGGACTGGTGTTGGTGCAGGTTTGTGTTCCAACCAGGCAGTAACATACCTGATTCTACAAATCCACCACTAGAGCCATTCCTAAAAAGTTTTGTTGGTAGAATCAGGTGTGTTAAAGCCGGTTGGAACAAAAACCTGCACCCCCACCGGCCCTCTAGGACCAGGATTGGACACGCCTAGTGTTGGCGGACCATGGTAGTTGCAAGGTTGTTCACAGCTTTGTATGTGGTGAGAAGTATTTTGAAGTCTATCCGGTATTTAAATGGGAGCCAGTGTAGGTGATGGAGGACATGGGCGATGTGTTCTCGGGCGGCAGGTGACAGAATTCTGAACATATCAAAGTTTCTTGAGGATTTTGCCGGATGAACCCGAGAGGACGCTGTTGCAGTAGTTAAGTCTTGAGTTTATGGACATGGATTAGGGTTTTAGCAGCAGGAGAAAGGCAGGGACAGGGATGGGACATGTTCCTGGGATAAAAGAAGGAGGTTCTGGTGATACAGTTGACGTTGGGCAGGAGAAACTGGGTCGGGGTCAAGGAGGATACCAACGTATCATAGACATTGGTGAAGGGTCATGATGGGGCCATCAATATTTAGCAAGAAGTTTTTGTCAGTATGGGTTAGGAAATTTGGGTCAATGATGAATTTGATACCAAATTTATTGGTTAAAAAAAACTAAATGAGCCATTTTATTGACATTGCTGATGAGTAGAACTCTGTTGAAGTAGACCACACTGTAGCCCAGGGGTCACTAGCCCTGGTCCTGGAGGGCTACTGTGGGTGTAGGTTTTTGTTCCACCAACCAAGCAGTAACACCTGATTCTACTAATGAAGGTCCTTAGCAAGAGATCTAGTGGTTGACAAGTAGAATGAGGTGTGTGAAACAAAACCTGCATCTACAATAGCCCTGTAGCCCCAACCTGGTCTTACATCCAGGGGTACAACTAGCCACAAATCCTTTATTGTAAGGAAAGTGATTACCATGGGAGGAGTATTTGTTCTGTCCAGATTTCTGATGAATCACCTGTATGCCTATTTTTCTCCTTAGGACTCTGGGCTGAAGAAGAAAGCATTTCAGTAGGTAAATGGAGGCTAGCAAAAAAAAAAAAAACAGAAATAGAGGATATATTTCATGTTTGATTGTCTTTGAATTGATAAATCTCTTGTCACTGTTCAGTACCAGATCATTTCAGACTGACGGGAGGTGTCTCCCCATGTTCCGGCATGCTGGAAATAAAACTCCAAAGTGATTGGAAACCAGTGGACACGCGTTCTTTCTCCTGGAACCTGAGAGCAGCAGACATAGTGTGTAGATACTTGGACTGTGGCTCCGTGGTATCGACGGAAATCAATTTTCACTCATCAAGACAAGTATGGAAAATAAACGCTGCCTTCATTCAATCTACACCTACACTGAGATTATCAACGAAGGCCCAGTGGTCCTCTTCCAGTTTGCAAATCACCTGCTCAGGTAGCAACATTGATGACACTAACCATGATGGTAACCTTAATGGTGCCTTTACAATAGCAATTTCTTCAAACATGAGGGGCAAGTGGATGATTTTACTCTCTCTCCTTCTCCAGAGTCTGTCAGGCTGGTGAATGGGAGTTCCCTGTGTTCGGGCACACTGGAGGTCAAAGGTAGCCAGTCATGGTCCTGGGTGTGTGAAGGGGATCTTGACGGACAGGGCGCAGAGGTGGTCTGTGGTGAGCTGGGGTGTGGGGTTTCTTTAAGACTCCAGAGGGCGCTCGGCGAAAGCATTAAAACCCCACAGCGGACCACAGGGTTCCAGTGCAGAGGCAACGAGTCGACCCTCCTGGACTGTGGAAGCCACGAAGCTGCCAGAAACACCTGCTCACCTACGGGACTCACCTGCTCAGGTAGACGCTACAGCCCTCCTATGCTCTGTTGTAGCCATACGTCTTTGGTTAGCCTCTTAATAATTATTATTCTGTAGAAAACAATTACATGAGATGGTCCATTTAGTAGATATTCTGGGGATTCCTCCTTTCCAAAGATTCCGTCCATGCTGTGCTAAAAGCTGAGGTGCAACATTTATTCTTGGCTGGGCAACTTTTGTTGAAGCATTTACTAGCTATTCTAGACCTTTCAATCACATGACATGGAAAACAGGTGTTAGATGCAATATGAATCCCCATCAGTCATTGGACTTTGCAGGTACGGTTGTTTGCTTGACTGTGTCCAAGGTCAAGAATCAACTTTTTTTTTTTTTTTAATAATTGTCTCTCTTCAGAGCCTGATAACCTCAGGCTGGTCAATGGCGTCAGTCGCTGTGCCGGTAAACTGGAACTAAAACTCCAGGACAAATGGAAACCAGTGGACGGCTCCATCTGGAACCTCACGTCGGTGGCGGGTTTAGTGTGCGGATATCTGAAATGCGGAGATGCAGTTTCGGCCAAGATGAAACAGTCGGAGGTGAGACCCACGTGGGGGGTAATGTATTCAGGAACTCCGTCCGGGTTTTCTCTGAGGGAGCAGGTATCCACGAGGGCCTGGCAATCCCATTACAGCCTGTGGATCGGCTGCTCAGGTAGAACCTCAGGTGTGACGGCCATCCTCAGAATTATTATTCCTATCATAGACTTATCAGTTTATCCCTCACCCATCGCTGTGTGTCTCTACAGATCAGCTGTTTCAGCCGATGATCTCCGTGTCCCCCTCCATCGGTGAGGTCTACATGGACTTTGACTTCACCATCAGCTGCTCCATTTATCCACAGTACCCGGGAGGCTACTTTCAGCTTAACTTCACCGGCTCCGGCGCGTCACTCAAACGCACCTTGCCGGCGGTCCATCACGAGGCTCACTTCCTGTTTCTGTCTGCGGGCCATGGTCACCATGGCAACTACAGCTGCATTTATCACATCTCCGTTTCCTGCCAGAATCTCTCCTCAGAGAGTCAGACACTGTTTCTCAGCGTCTCAGGTAGCCTAAAACACTATTTCACGGATGGATTATATTAAAAAAAGAGGAAATTATGTAGATTTGCAGAGTTTTTATCAAATTTGAACAAATGATTACATTTTGGCAATGATCAGAAAGAAATTCTGTCTTTTTGAATCACTTAAAATCTTCTGTTTGGTGACATTGCAATAAACTGATCTTCATAGAGGTGCTTGTTTGGGGCCACCTGGTGGTGACATCCTGCACCTGCAAAGCTTTACCATGTGCTTGGTCTCCAAGGTCTCCTCTCAAAATGCTTTTCTATTTCTTTTTTTAATAGGATAATGCACAACTTAAAACTAATTTTACACTAACCTGGATTGATTATTTCTACAAGGAATTGGAGCTTATATAACATTTTGCCACGGATCATAAACCTGAATTGATCAATTGTTATGACTTTTTTGCAGCTTTTGCAGCTGCATTTTGCGTTAGCAACACCAGAAAAACCTTTAAGACAACTTTTTTTTGCAGATCTGTGGATTTGAATTACTTCTGTAGTTATCTAAAATGAAAAAAACAACTTCTCACTAGTACAAAGCAAATTCATCTTTCTGACATTATCAGTTTAAAGCATCTGACAATTTATTTTGTAATTAAATCTATTGTTGTTCAATGATCTGATGTGAATTCTGTGAATTTTTTTCAGTTTCTCCCAAAGTTGTGGTGATCAGACACACCGTCCTCCTGACGATATTGGCGTTGTTTCTGCTTGCAATGTGTAAACTCAGAAAGGTATTGTACGTGATTATTCGGTGAAAGTGTTTATCTTGTGCCGTTTGGTTCATCCAGAACCATGGTCTCCACGTCTCTCCAGGTCACCATGCAGCAGAAATCAGGAGGCACGGAGAACATCGAGCTTGATATTTTAGGCGGTGGTGCAGCCAGAGGACGAGTAGAGGCCCAGGAAGTGCCTCTCTGAAGACCCAAATGTGTATCCGAATGGATCATTAAACCATAAGACAACTATTGTATTGTAATATTCATGTTTGCTGCTTTCTCTTTTTAAAGTAGAAGCTGGAAAACAGAACCTTTCTCTGTAATAGAGTTTCCCCTGAAATGTGCTGATTCTGAGTCATTTCATGTACTTACCTTTTCAGCATCCCTTTGCTTATTCAGTGCAGTCGAAGGGTTGTAAGGAATTGGGACAATCTCACATGTATCAAGAAGACTTTTATTACCAGACAAAGGAAATTATAATTATGTTTATAAATTACTGCCAACACTGGTTGCTTAGCATAGACCTGTTAACATTGTTATCTATGATATCATTTTTTTTAATGGAGAGCAGACACTCTCACTATAGCACAGCTGCATTCTGAACATAATAATTCGCTTTTTTAACAACAATAAATCAATTTACTTTTCCAAAAACCTTCTCAAAAGCCTCCTTGTCCACCACACGTCCAAAATGAGTGGAGAAATACATGGTGTGGGGGCTGCTGTATCTCTTCAGTTTCAGTATTGTCTCGTTCGCAGAGTCCCCTGTGTCCCAGATGGTCATGACGTCCGACACGGGCAGGTAGACGTCGTGCCGCCTGCCCCAGAAGGTCAGGTGGGACACCTTGAGCGTGGACTGAGACGGGTCCAGGTACATCATGCCCACCACCTTCCTGAGGAAGTAACTAGTCACGTACAGCATGACGCCGGCGAACATCGCGACCCCAGTTGTGTAGCAGGCGAAATAGAAGGACACGCTCCCGTGGAGGCAGAAGTAGTACACGGGGGGCAGGATAACCACGGTGATCGTGGTTTGGATCAGTTTTAGCTTGGACAGCATAGCGCAGAACTTAATGTGTGGGAAGGCGTAAATGGCGGTGTACTTCTGCTCGGACAGGTCTGAGTACCTTACCAGGGCCGTGGCTCCCGGTGTGAGGGGTGCGCAGAAGCTCTGCTGGAGGGGGGCGAGCCCGGGTGGATGAGGCTGCAGGGCCCGGGACAGCCGGCCCGTTAGCAGGCATGACCCCCGGCTACAGGACAGGAGGTGGGAGGTCAACCTGGGTAACACTGACCTCATCTGTTAAAGGGACAATGTGGAAAATGTCATGTGGTGTAGCTCTAAAAACTTGATAGTCTAACTCTTGAAAAGGTTTAAAACTTAAAAAAACATGCTTTCTTTTTTGATTACAACATTTCATATCAAAAGAACCATACATTCCTTGTGATTTAAAAAAAAAATGGTTCAAATAAACTTTAAAATGACATGAAACCAACATGATGAAAAATGCACATTTTGAGATACCCAATGAAAGCTTTTAAAAAGATATTTTAAAAAGTGTTTGACTTTTTTATTTTGCCAACCATGATTTGTCACCGATTCCAAAACAAAAACAGATTATATTAATACAGACAAATATACACACATAGACGGGGATTTTTAGCAAAATGTCTACAAGTTTCTGGTTAAAAGGGATAGTTCAACATTTTGAAACTGTGCAGGTCCCAACTCCAACACAGCATTTTCAGAGTTGATGGATTTGCTGAGTTTAATGAGGGAAACCAAAAAATAACATTAGCATTATATTAGTAGCAGAGCAGCTCATGTCTTCACTCCGTTGGTCTGGAAACAGCTTGTATCGACAAAAAAGAAAAAGTAAAGCATGTATTGCTGTGACTATGGGATTTTTTTTTTAAATGTTGAACTATCCCTTTAATCAACTCGAATGTTAATATTTGCTCCTTTTCTTATCATTAAGTATAGTAAAATGAGTCATTTGCTTAGAGTCCGGGAAACTTTGATCAACAATTTTAACAATTGTGGGTTTGGGTGTGGGTGTGGGGTGGGTTTTTCACAATTATCTGCAGATTAATTCATATCTAAACTCATTCAATTGCATCCTTAATGTTTAATTATGCAAAGAAAGGCGTATAACTCTACTACTATACTTTATATTTATAGTCTGAACCCAAATTATTGTTATTTTGGACACTACTGTAATAACCTTCATCATCAGTGTGACAGTCACAAATACATAAATAAAAATGACATAAAAGTGCATTAAAAAATAATAATTTTAAAGTAAACATCTCTATAAATATCTGTTTTATAAAAGACATTGACTAAATCCTAAGGTGATACACCATTAGCTTGTGACTAATAGTCCTCTCACGTTGTTTTCAGATCATTTGCATATCAGTGACAGCAATGTAAAAACTCACCATGATGAGGATGTGTTAATATTTTTCGTCTCCTTATTATTATTGTTGTTATTTTTAGCAATAACATATATGAAAGTCACAAGCATGGGTATGAAATGCTAAGAGAGCTCAAAGACACTTTGACCCGGATGTGTTTCTTCTCTTCTTCTTCTTTTGTTTCTATTGACAGTTAGCAAACAGCTACCGGATGTAGGACCGCCACCCGCTGGTCATGGTTTGACAAAATCAGGATTTACGTTGTTTTTTTGTTTTTATGTCTCCTTAATTTGGGAGCTGCCACCATCAACTATCTCTCTATAAATTATTACAATAAAATCGTTTTCGACATATGATTAAAAATCACCCCCGGTAACCTTGCTGTCACGTGAATAGATGTCACGTCCATACAGGAATGTATGCCCGCATCGGCCTCTGGGTCGTGCGTCAATGAAGCCGCCATCTTGGGAGGGGCAACTGAGTGTTCGACCATAGATGTATTATAAGAAATCAAGCTGTTATTATACCTCTATGAGTTTTACTCAACACGAGAAAATAGACATACATACTTTTTATTTGTTTCATCTATTTATTCTTTCTCTTTTCCCCTCCTTTTATATTTTTTTGTAATAAAGTTTGTTGTTTATACACTTCTTTTATACAATTATATATAAATATAAAAAATATATACATATATGGGCTGATGTTTATTAAGGAGAGATACAAAGTGTAATTACACATTTCTAGAGCAAATACAGTGTTAATTTGGCTATTACTACTATTTCTGGATCTTGTAAAAATCCTTCTGGATACCAAAGTACTAAAATGTATGTGCAGAGGGTTGCAGACCATATTACAAGTATGTTATATATCGTGTGAAAAGGTATAATAAATGGGTTTTTTAAATGGTTAAAATAAAAATTGTGATCGATTGAGAAGTGAAAACTTAAAGTCAAGTCAATTTTGATAGTATAGTCCATCGTTATATCGCTGTGCACTGTCTTGCCCGTACCAAGATGGCGGCTACACTGACGTATCGCGCCAACGGACATAAACGCATCTCCGCTCGTTCCGCTACAGAACACCGGCTACAAAACATCTTGCTAGCCTGAGGCGGAGACGCTAACGGATGCTTGTATATGCAGAATATGTATCTGACAATCATTTCATGTTAATGAGCAGGTGGAGCATGACCCTGGCTCAGACGCGGCTTCTGAGGAAAAGTAAACGCGGCGTTAGCGGGTCGGACGCTTCCGTTCCGGGACAGCTAACGGCTAACGGCTAACGGCTAACGGAGATCCTCTGCTGCGACGCACCGGGAGACAACATGCTGCAGCTGGGGGACGAACTCACCCTGTACTCGCTGGTCTTCGTGGTCGTCCTCCTGGGGACCCGGAGTCCGGTGTGGACCACCGCCCTCACCGCCTCCCTCTACCTCTTCCTGGCCGTGTTCCGGTTCCCCCAGGTGCCGGCTAGCCGGGCCCGGCAGGTGCTCCACCCGGCCAGGGGCGTGGTGGGCTCCGGCAAAGTGTCGGTGGTCGCCCACCGGGGCGGCGGGCACGACGCGCCGGAGAACACGATAGCGGCCTTGCGGGAGGTGAGAGGGATACAGGGGGGGCATAGGGGTCCGGTCCGGTCCGGTTCTCCTCATGCACACACGGCGATACGTGGAGGTTCTGTTTCCTGCATTCTGGTACATTTTTCTGCACCAGTTTGTGACTTTCTTTGCAAACATTGATGGTGTGAATGTCTTTAAATGGGTAGAAGTTGGAACATCTTCCCTGTACAACGAATAATAATGATAAATAAGACAACAAAAGATAAAATGAAATAGATAAGAAATAAAAATAAACCTCTAGCAAATATAAAAATATACTAATAATAAAACTATATATATATATATATACACACACATATACATACATACATACATACATACCTCTGTGGCCTGATCAATACCCATATTGAAAATTGATACTGTTGTTTGCACTTTATTTTTATATCATTGGCCTAAGATCTTTGTTTAACATAAATCATGGAACATGTGAACATCTTACTGCAAAACAGCATTTAAATACCATAAAAAAGCAGAGTGCACAAAATAAATGATAAATGACGTGACATACAAACGTGCCATTGGAACCATTTCTAACCTTTTTCCTCTTGTGATCAATCACCAGGTGCTTGGCAGCCATATTGACATGAAATAGTAGAGACACACACACACACACACACACACACACACATGTTAATGATATGAGTAAGGTTAATTTCTATTTAGTGGCAGGGACTTTCCAATGACTGAATGGAATCTTAATTAATATAACTGGTAACATCTGTGTTTTCCTATTTAATGTTAATATGGCTGCTGTGAAAAGGTCTGTTGAGTGGTTGGTAAACAGAATAAACTTTTCTGTTCTGGTTTTTGTTGGTGAAATATGGACAGATTTTCTGATAAGACTCTTTGTTTTTGTGCCTGTGCTGCGTCAGGCCAGTAAGAACGGGGCGACGGGCGTGGAGCTGGACCTGGAGTTCTCGGCGGACGGCGTCCCGATACTGATGCACGACGAGACCGTGGACCGGACCACCAACGGGTCGGGGCCGCTCAGCAAAATGCGCTTTTCTGACTTGAGTAAACTGGATGCAGCTGCTAAACATAGACTCAGGTAAAATATGGTGATGCACCTACTGCAGATAAGTAACACTATCACATGCATTTCACTGTAATCCAGACGCAGAAAAGTTAACGCATCTCTTACTAAAGTTAAAGTATTTTTTCCCCAGGTCAGTGGAAACACTTTTTCGTTCTTTGTTACCAGGGAGAAGTTCGCCGGGGAGAAGGTGCCGACCCTGGAGGAGGCGGTGGAGGAATGCATCAGGCTGCAGCTCACCGTATATTTCGATGTCAAAAGTCACCCGGATGAGGTGAGGTCGACAGAAACACGCAGTCACAACAAGGCCTGCGGTGGTTTTTGTGCAACCTGTCAGTCATATTTGTTGATTCAATTGATTTGTACCCAGACAAATGTTACCCAAGGAGAACATGATTTTGGAATCTGTCTAGAAACAGATTTTAAATAATGATAATGTATCTGCAGAGGAGTTTAACATGGTTGTTCATTAGTCTTGTTGCCTTATCGTGACCAGCCTGTCAGCGATTTCTCTGCCAACCTCTTGACGCATACCGAACACACGCAAACACACACACACACACACACACACACACACATTTTCAGCTGCTCATCCATTACAGACATTGCCACAGTCAAGTGATATTGCAGCACATATTGTTTGCATGGTAACTCATTGCGTCATTGCGAGTTACGTCCTTCATGCGCCGCTCAATGTGCTTGTTTTTCATGTGAAAATGTGACTGTTGTGTCAGTGAAAATCGAACCTGAGACCAGTCGAACGAAGCAGCGTTTGCAGCATTTAATTCTGCATGTCGCTTTCAATCAAAAAGGCCTCGACAGTGGAGGATTGTGGACATGCAGAGAACGTTGTGTGTCGCTGATGTAACAAAGAACAAAGTTTTTGCACATTCTAGTGTGACTTTAGGCAACTTTTAAACCTGAATTAACCCGTTTTTTCATTCCATGATGCAAACCCCAATCTAAAATTACTTGGAGTTAAATTAAACAAATGTTCCTTTTTCCATATTTTTTCTAGGTCACCTCTCACAGTTTTTAACATAACTCGTTTCTAACATCCAGTTATGACGACCTTTAAAACCTGAGAATTTGCAAATTTCCAATGAGGTGATGACATATATTAAACCCACACCACTTTATATTAACTATTAAAGTCTAACTAGTGAACTTTATCCTGATGCCTGTATCACTCACCAGTAGAATCTGATTCAAGAATCATGTTTAGAGTTTTTCTGCATCAGAGAAGCTTCTTGAAGCAGCCAACATCATGGAAGCTTGTTACGTTGGTATTTTATTCTGACCCAGGCAAAAAAATAAAATGGCCTAAGTATAAAGTGGTATGATTTAAGCCAAAAATTCAACTTGTCAAAAAGTTTAATAGTGGCACGAATGAAAATGAAGCAGTGGACTTTAAACCACTCTGCGAGCAAATCCTTACTCAGCATTTTTTTTGTTTGCATCGGTACGGAATGTGGAGCTTGTTGTTTCAGGCTGTGACATTCTTGAATCCACGGCCCACAGCAGCGGTTCTGACACACGCTCAGCTGCTAGTTACCACCAACTGGAACACACACACACACACACACACACACACACACACACACACTAACCATGTGGTTGTCGTTCTCTCTCAGGCAGCTGCAGCCCTCTCACGCCTGTATAAGAAACACCCAGTGCTCTACAACAGCAGCATCGTCTGCTCCTTTGAGCCCAAAGTCATCTACCGGGTAAGAGGCCGCATCAAAGCTGCTCGGGCCGTTAAGGAAGTGTTACTCCAGCCGTAAAAAAACGCGTCCCGAGGTGACGCGGCGTTGCTGTTTGACTGTCTTAACCGCCGTGGACACAGGAATGCAAAGTACTGCCTGTTACGCTTCCTGCAGGAACAACAACTAACACAACGGGTCGGTGTAGTCGCAGCCATAAACACGATATTACAGCCGAGTCCAGCACTTTGACCAAGAACTAAAACTTCACTTTATGTAAAGCCTCATGACCACAGGACGAATTTAAGGTTCTGCACATGCAAAAATGAGTATAGATGGATAGATAATAATGCTATATTATAATAGTATAGCATAATAATAGTATCATTACAGTGTAGATATATAGATGGATAATACTGCTATTTATTAGTATTTTTTCTCCATTTTATGTCCATAATGCATACTGTGTATGCGGATCAACAAATTCTACGAATTTTGTACATAGTGTGTATTTTTATTTTTTTATCTTCTTTAGCTTTTCTTTTCTTTTCTTTACTCTGTACCCTGCAGTAACAGACACATTTCCCTGTTGTGGGATCAATAAAGTCTTATCTTATCTTACTGATTATGTAGTATAATAGTATAGAATATTAATAGTAATATTACAGTGCAATATATAAAGTAGCAGTGCAGGTTTCAGCATGCAGCTGTTGTATAGTAGTAATAATATAATGTAATAATATGAAGGTATGGTATAATATTAGTAACAAACCAGTGTGCGTATAGTATATAAAAGAGCTGTGAAGGTTTCACAGTGCAGTTTAGTATAATAAGAATATAGTGAAATATAATAGTATAGTATAATAACAGTAAGTAATAAGAAAGTAAAATATATTTTTTATTATATACTGTTATTAGACTATACCATTATATAATAGTATAGTCTAATAACAGTGTATAGTAATAAAGTGAAATATTCCTTGCACTGCTGTCATGTCCTGTGTTAAAACACTCACCATAAGTGAGTCCCTCTCTCCCCTGGTCCAGATGAGGCAGACTGACCCGGACGTGGTCACAGCGCTGACCCACCGGCCCTGGAGCGTGAGCCGGTTCGGCGACGGTGCACCGCGTTTCTCGTCGCCGTGGAAACACCACTGGACGACGCTGCTGGACGTGGTGCTGGACTGGGCGCACCACCACGTGCTGTGGAAGCTCTGCGGCGTCTCGGCCTTCCTGGTTCAGAAGAACTTCGTCTCGCTGTGAGTTTCCACGACCGAGCCCGACCCGGTTTTAAATCCTATATCATAACCAGGATTTTTTTTTTTAATCCCATGTGCCACCTGCAGGGACTACGTGCAGTACTGGGCCCAGAGGGGGGTGGAGGTGGTCGCCTGGACCGTCAACACGAACGTGGAGAAGGTTTATTACCAGGAGCTGCTGCAGGTCAACTACATCACAGACAGCCTGGTGGAAGACTGCGACCCCCACTACTGACCCAGACCCAGCGCCACGCGTCCAGTCACACATCATCGTTTATAATCCACGCACGCCGCGATCACGGCTAGCGTGTGCGTGGAGAACATGTCTGTTAATATGTTTACCGTGAAGATCATCATGACCAGTCTGGGTGCTGAAATCTAACCATGAAGCCAAGTAAGAGGTTTTACTCTCATTCAGTCACGTTAATCATTGTTTTTATTTAATTTCACCGTTTACAATAAGCATCGGTAACATTGTTAATACAATGTGTTGGTCTATAATAGACCAGGATCACCAACTCAGGACTGCTCTAGTTTGTGTTTTTTGTGTTTTTCTGCTGATTGTGGTGTATTATCATACTGTCTTTCATGGAAAAAATAAATGATTCACTACCTTGTATGATGTCGACATCTGTCTGCACAGCTCTGTACAGATATCACGTCTAGAAAATGAATTAGAAATGTGAAATTTCCATTTCATATATTAAGGTGAAAATGGAGGGGCAGATACATGAATAAATAGGTATTTCAAAATGATTAAATACAAATGGAAATTAGGGAAATAATACACAAATATAATGATTTAAAAGGACAATGAAATAAATATTTACATTTACTGGTATATTTAAATATGTACTGAGTCATTATTCATTATTTTTAAATTGTCGATTATGTCAGTTTCAGTCCCTCATAATTTTGACCTCAGTCTTTCTATACTTTCTGTTAACTAAAACTCTTTTTTGTGACTTTAAGGGTCCATGATGTTAAAAATTTAAGACATCAAGGAACCCCCTCCCCTATTCATTTTCACCTCAATAAATAAAATTGAAAATATAATTTGAAATAAAAAAATTCCAGTGCAAAGGGGGAAATAATACACATGTAATAGGGAATAAATACACCTAAATAAAATAAATGTAATAATTTATATAAATCTCTGGCAGTCCTCTGTACAAATGACCCCACTTTGTGAACCACTGTTCTAGAATACTCACATCCTGTTTGGACGGTTGATGATTATCCTCGAGGCCCCAGATTAACCAGGACAGGACAGATGAGTTCGGATCTGAGTGGGAGGTGAAGTGTTGGATATCAGCCTGGATTAAATCTGTCTGAGCTGCTGCTGCTTCTTGCCCCGGTTGATCTTCACTTGGCTGCGAAATGCCGACTCACACAGGAAGGAATGACTCCACCTAATCAGCAAAATAAGCCTAGATATATAATAAGAGTATAATATATAGGTTTTTAGGTTTCATTGTGACATCACATTCTTATTTCTAATAGGTTTGCATTCAGCCAGCTTTTAGAAAGAGCAGAATAAATGTGTGGCACAAGCACTGAAATATATATATACATATAAATAAAGTAAAAGATTGTGTTATTTAATAGGTGAATTGGGTTTTATATGAAAACCACATGTCGGAGCAGTGCGGTAAAAGGTGACTTCTCCGTAAACTGACGTCCTGCCCGCGTGCGTCTTTGGTTTAATGGGTGAAAGGTGAGCCGCCCGCCCCTCCTCCTCCTGAAACCACATTTGAGGGGCGTGTAGTGACGTCACTGAGGGGGGTTGCCCGGCTGCGTAACAGTCGACCGGATGTAAACAGCGGCGTCCAGAGCGGAAATGGAGAGGTTTTTTACTTCAAAGTAAAAGCTGTAAAACTATAATCTATGCACGCGATTTATTATTCATTATATATATAGGCAATTTATTATTCAGTATATATATATAGATTTTAATATATTATTTTTTGTATTATTTATATACATCTTTACTTCAAGGTAAAACCAACCAAACCATACATACACCCTATACATGCTACACTGAAAAAAGAAAACTGAAAAATGATTAAACTTAATATAATTGTTTTAATTTATTTAGTTCAATTCATTTAGGTATCACTAAGTGAAATTTTATTTAAGTAGGTTTTTTTCAATCTAAAACCATTTTTTACCATTTTGCAGTGATAAATACCAACCACACCTCATGAATATTATTAATATAATAATAGTATTTATTGTTGTTCTTATTTTTACTCTGTTTTTAGTCTTTTTTCATTAGTCACTGTCCTTGACCTGTGTTATTATGCAAATCTTCCCATTGTGGGGTCATTACAGTCTAACCTAATCTAATCTTCAGGACAAATCAGCATTGTGAGGATGTGACGTCTATTGTCTTTAAATGTCCATTTAATCTAAGACGGAGGTGTCAAACTCAATTTAGTTTTTGCTGTTTTCATCCACTATTTTACACGTGTATGCCGCCTCCCTGACCTTCACTAATTTGAGATAAAATACTTGTTTTGCTCTAGTTTAAGTTAAAACATACATGCTCTTTTATTTCTTCAGTTGTAATAACTGCTGTTACTCAATGCTATATGTGTAGCTGTTTCCAAATAGGACGACAGATAAGATTGGTTCTTGACCTTATTTTTCTTATGGCATTTATTGTTATAATGTTAGAAAATGTGAATGAAAACTCACAATTAATTTTTTCTTGCGTGGATATGTATGTCCATATATATATATGCAAATATGTGTGTATGTGTATGTATGTATGTATATATGCCTTGCTTATGCATACTCTTTTCTTACTATTTATTAGCATTTTCTCTCCATTCTATGTCGATAATGCATACTGTGTATGTGGTTCATCAACAAATTCTGCGAATTTGTACATTGTGTTGTGTGTTTTTTTTTTTTTATTTCTTTATAGTTTTTTTTATCTTCAGCTTTATTTTCTTGTCTTTATCTGTAACGCTGCAGTAACACACAAATTTTCCCGTTGTGGGATCAATAAAGTTTTATCTTATCTTATCTTATCTTATCTTATCTTATCTTAAAAATCATTCAGCCCTACAGTCTGTTGCATTTCAATTCAAAACATGTACTCACTGAACAATATTAAGTAAAATTATACATATATATATATATATATATATATATATATATCCATCCATCCATCCATTGTCTATCCCGCTTATTCCCTTTCGGGGTCGCAGGGGTCTGCTGGAGCCTATCCCAGCGCGTTAAGGCGAGAGGCAGGGATACACCCCAGATGGTCGCCAGCCAATCGTGGGGCACACACACCATTCACACACCATTCACTCTCACACTCACACCTTTGGGCAATTTAGAGTTTACCAATTAACCTGAGCACGTTTTTTGTATTGTGGGAGGAAACCGGAGTACCCGGTGAAAACCCACGCAGACACGGGGAGAACATGCAAACTCCACACAGAAAGGCCCCAGGCCCAAGGCGGTCTTGAACCTGCGACCTTCTTGCTGTGAGGCAACAGTGCTACCCACCGCACCACCGTGTCGCCCATATATATATATATATATATATATTTAGAGAGAGAGAGAGAAAGAGAATTTTATGTATACATACACGTGTATAAAAAATACACGCAGTATATATATTGTGTATGTAAATACATACATATATATATATATATACATATACATACATATACATATATATACACATATACATACATATACACACATATATTTATATATATATCAATTTTTTAAACTCGCTAATGATCTATGTCTTAAAGAACACATTTTATCCTCATTATCCACATTTTTTGGATTTCTTCTTACTCAGAATGCAGCACCCTCCACCGTACATATTACATCTTATTTTGAAAATCCTTACCGGAAGTGGCGCGCGTCACTGCGTCCGCCTTGACGCCGGCCGGAGCGTGATCGCTTTCCGTCCTGATGAAAACACGCGCGTGCGGTGTCCTTGCGTTCAGTCACGCAGCGGCGGCGCCAGCGGAGCGGAGAGGCCACAGCGTCCTGCCGGTAGAGTCGCCGTCTACACCCGCCGCCACCTCCACCCCCCCGGGCGTCAGGAACCACGGTGCCCCCCCCCTCCCTCCGCCTCCTCTCCCCGCCCCGCTCTGACTCACTGACCCCAGGCGCGTGGAGCCGCTTTCTCCTTGGGTGACCTCCACCGGCGGAGCAGCGGACGCCGTCCCAGCGAACACCTGCCGGCGGCCGCGTCGCGTTAGCGCGCAGCGGGGTTGACGAGTCGCACCGGGGTTGTCCTCTCTCCTCAGGCCGAACCAGGAGCAGCTGACTCCGGCTACACATCCACACACGTTGCGGCTCCTTTTTTTTTTTTTTTTCTTTTTTCCCTTCTTGCTCCACATCGTGGCCGCGTCGGGAGTTCGGCGGAGTTCACGGACACATGTTTCCGCCCGGTCACTTGCACGTCTAGGAACGCTCGCTGGAATCCCCGCAGGTCACACATGATGTACACGATCACCAGAGGTCCCAGCAAACTTGTGACGCAACGGAGGACAGGTGAGTGCGTCCCTGCAGCCATGATGCAATGTGACACAAGACTTTGTCGTTTGCATGAATGAAATCTGATTTTTGTTTTGCAGCATAAGCATGAATTAAAGGTGCTGCATGAAACATGTGTAACTTTCTATTTATTTAAATATATTTTTATATAATAAATGTGGTCTCTTAAGGTCCCACTCAGCAGATCGAGAGCAAATTCAACGACCTGAAGCTCAAGCCGACATCTTGGCTCACGACAGAGTGAGTAACTACAAATCTACAAATCTTTTTTTTTTTTTCCTTCTTGTTGTTGTGATGTTTTGTGTCGGTATGCGACCCTGCATCCATTATCGGACAAACCCTGCACATTTAATAATTAACTCTCCAGTGTTTTAAGTTCATTTCACATCAAACTATTGACCAACTTCATCCATAAACATTCAACTTACTGGTGCATCAGCACTTTTGTCCCCCCCCCCCCCCCCCCCACACACACACACACACACACACACATATATTAGTCAACCCAGAATCTTACTCAATTAAATCAGTGCTTTTATTATTCAACTATTAAAGTATTGACTCATTGTGACTTTTCCCCCTTTCGGGGATTGGGTTGTTCTGTGCCAGGAGGTGGCAGGATTCTGAACAAAAGACTGAAGCATGATTATACAGATTCTTTCAATTCAACCAACTCAATTAACTTATGATTGAATCATGGGGTTGCAGGTATGTTGAAAAAAGTTGCAGCATTTATGGGAAGTTTTTGACACTTAGGATAGGGGACTAAGTTTTATCAAACGTGGCTCTGTGGTCCAATTTGTGTTCGTTAAAGGTCCGGAAGCGTTGAATTAGACAAATGGAATCACATGCGTCCTTTGCCCAGAAGCACCGGAACTGCATACTCAGTTCTTTTAAACTGTTAAGCACACTTCCTGAAAAATAATTAAAAATACAAATTTGGACTTTTTAAAAGGAAGAGCAGGCCGGGTCAATCCAGATTCATCCTAGGAAAAAAAAATACCCACGTGCAGTGATAAGGTATGTAAGATTAATAATTGTAATTGTACACGTGAGGCTTTATTTCACACCAAATCCAACCAGGTGGCGTCTTCCTGCAGGTTTATGTGCAGGTTTGTGCTTGAGGACATAATTTTGTTTCATCACAGACTTAAATTCTGCATCAACAATTGCTTATTTACACAGCACCAGCAAGCCTCAAATGGCCAGGCTGCAAAGTTGCAAGTCATTTTGTTTTCTATCATTACTCTAGCAGTGAAATATGTAAAAACAGGCAGAATACAGACATCCAGTGTGTCTTAAAATCATATCAAACTTTTATTCTGTGCCACTTTAAATGCACTGTGGTCATTTATTTTCTTTTTAAATACCTCCTAATAAAAATTCCTCATTCAACATTTAGATACTTACAATTGAAACATGAATAACAAAAAACAAAGCGGCAGGAAGTAATACAATTCAGTTCAAGACAGATGCAAAAGGCAAGAATAAAAACAAAAACACATAAATCAGGTCACTCATGAGTCAAAATCAAATAAAAAAATCCTTTAAACTGTTTTTATTTTAGGTTTTTGACTCGTGAAACCTGCATGTTGTCGTTCTGAGAGCACAGATTAAACAATATTAAACAATGTCTTCATCCGTTCCCGACCCTTTTTTTCCAGCTCGCCGCCCCCGAAGATCGTGTTCAACCGCCCCAACGGGAAACGCTACCACAGCGCGTCCACGCCGAAGCCAGACTGCCCGGCCGAGGGATTCACTCCTGCACATGAGGAGAACGTCAGATTCGTGTTTGAAGGTGAGGGTCTGCAGGGGGGGGGGGGGTTGTAGCTCAAAGTCCGACCGACCCCCCCCCCCCTCCTCCTGGGGTCAATCCTGACCCTCGCTCAAGGTCACGAGGATCAAAGTGGGACAATGTCAGAGAGGCGTGTTTAGTCAGTGTGGTTCGGTTGGTGAAGTCGGGTATTTTTCCATCTCGGGTGTCCACCGTTGTTTTTTGGTTTCATCTATCAAAAGAAAAGTATTGATTTACAATATTCACCCATTAGAACCAATCAGAACAGCAGACGGCTGCAAACTCTACACAACATGACACCAAGTAATGTCTCTGCTGGACGTAAATGTTAGTAACACTAGGATGCTGTTTAGAGGAACATTTCTCACGTCGCCGTGAATTATTACATCACAACAGCTGAATATACAGCTAATAACTCATAATTTGATTGGGTTTACCAATTACACAGACACCATATCAGGACTGCAACCAACGACTATTCTGATCTGTTTATTTAATCTGTAGATTATTGAAAACCTTAATCGATTAGTTTTTTGCTTCACAAAATGATATGAAATAAGAAACCATACAAACACTATGGGGAGTTGCAGCTTGCAGTTGCATTATTATAAACTAAAGTTGAAGAATTAAAAGCTTTGTGCAAAAGTATAAAGCTGCAACTAATGACTATTTTATTATGAATGTCTATTAGTATTGAAATGATAATTGATTAGTTGTTTGGTTCATAAAATGTCAATCACTGTTCACATTCACAAACCAAAGATCATCAGTTTACTATTATAGAAGAATAAAGAAACCAGGAAATAATCAGAGAACAGAAGCTGAACCAGAGAATTTGGATGTTTACTTCCTAAAATTTCTACATAGTTGTAATTTATCGATTAATCAACTAATCGTCGCAGCTCTGACAAACAAGGTCTCAGATGCTGGAATTCTGCAAACTGAATAAAGCGATAGTCTGTTTCATGTAGTATAAAAATGAACAATTATTTTAAAAAAAGGCTAAGTTTACCCAGCATGCCTTGTTGCTAGCCAGCAGTTCATGGTCCCTGGTGGAAATGAATGAGTGTCAGAGCTGAATCAGCTCCCACTGGTTCTGTTCTGTTGTCTGGAGTCCAGCCAGTCAACACCTGGGAAACAACAACGGTGTTACGGTCTGTCGAGCTGCTTTCAGGCAGAAAACTTAGCACGTCTTTTTCCAGAGGGTGTTTATCGAGTGAGGGAACACAACGGATTTCACCTCCGGACATTGACGTTTCGTCTGTTGGTTGTTTACCTTCCTCACATTAGTTAACGTCCTGCAGGCTGCGCAGACTGCTGATAAATAGTGTTTAAAAAAAAGAGCTCAGGACCCTTCCTCTGAGCCAGAACCCCGAGGCATATCAGTGACCGCATGTAAAACAAACCCTCAACCTACACAAAACACGCAGGTCCAGCGTAACCCATTTAAGCCCATTTTCAAGTCCAGAAATATGTGTGTGTGTATATATGTGTGTGTGTGTGTGTGTATATATGTGTGTGTGTGTGTGTATATATGTGTGTGTGCGTATATATGTGTGTGTGTATATGTGTGTGTGTGTGTGTGTACATATATATGTGTGTGTGTGTATATATATATGTGTGTGTGTATATATATATCAGCAATCATGAAAGAAGAGAATCATTGTCTCTTACACAAATATGCATGTTGGGTAAAAATAACTATTTATCCAAAGTTCAGAATTGAATGATATTAGATGTCAGGGTTACAAATCATGATAATTTCAATTTTTTTTTTGCTTAAAATCTTTACCTAACTTGTCTGATCTCATGTCATTGGGGGAAAAAATATGGACAACATTTAGAATTTATTTTGGATCAGCAACTCTAGTAATTCACCTTCACGTGATGTGTAAGTCTGCTGTCACACTCTCCTAGTGGAGGAAGCAGTCTTGGATAAATGAAGCTTTAGTTGAGTTAAAATGTAATCCTGAGGGTTCTCTCCAGCCAGGAATGTAAAACCTAAGGTTCCTGTGGGTGAGGTTTGGCATTACCTTGTGTTTTGTGTGTCTGCAGCATGGCAGGAGGTGGAGCAGAAGCTGGGGGACGGGGCGGCGGGGGCGGGGGGGTCGTCTGGCCGGCAGGGGCCCGTCCAGTACAAGGAGAAGACCCCCGGTGCTGCGATGAAGAGTAAGCGGCTCCTCTGACACCAACACACTGAACGCGAGCCGTCTGGCCTCAGATAAGCCTCCTGCCCTGTGAACCTTGCCATGTTTCATATGAAGCTGCGTCGCTTTATCTGCAGCCAGTGGGCAGTTTTTTTCTTTCTGTTTTATGATCTGCCGATTTAATTTTTAACTCCCAAGTCCTTCGGTGTGCAAGAACTTGTCTGCTCCAGATAAATCAGCCGTGGCTGCAGATTCCTGGAAAGTTATTACGCAGCTTATTGGGAAAACGAGTGATTTCTTCACACAAACTAGTGAAGAAATAATCCAGTAACCGATCATACGAATGGATTAAATTCAAAGGGCTAAAACTATTTTATAGATATTTGCCAGCAGAAACTCGCTAAAGTTTAGCCTTAAGTTACGGCCATAAGCTCCAAATTGGCTTGTCTCATCGTGAGATAGGAGCCAAAACACATTTTTGCAAATACAGCGCCCCTCCCCCCCTGCAGAGGTCAAAGGTCAACATGTTTCTAAGGCACCCTGATTGATTCTGATATACATGAGTGTTCCTGTTTGGCGTCTTTGCTAATGTCGATTATGTCTTTTTGAGGAGGAGGAAGAGGAATCGGGTTATTTAAGATTTAGCATTTTATTATGTAACTTAGCTTTTCTTTTTCCCTAAATTCTACTGAAGTTAATCATCTGCAGCCCAACATTAAACTCCTCCTGTCCTCGTCTCCAGACTTCGTGCCCATAGACCTGGAGGAGTGGTGGGCCCAGCGCTTCCTCGCCAACATCGCCAACCTGTCATGACGGCGTGACGCTCTGAGCCGCGACAGGACGCCCCGCCTTAATGCTCCGGCAGCGAAGGCATCGCGGGGGGGCAGGAGGTCAGTCAGTCGGTCGGCCGAGTCGGTCTCCTGATCCGGGTTCTGCAGCAAGAAATGTCGCGCAGAATTTGGGAAATCTTGATTTGACACAAGCCCCGCCCCCTTCCCCCCCTCCGACTGAACTCTCGCCGGCGTCGACTTGACGCTGCAGCGACGGACCCGTCTCGCTCTCCTGGAACCACGTGTTGGGACAGAAGTTGTGCTATTTTTTCTTTTTTTTCTTGTTTGAGATCCTGCCTCCTTTCTCGAGTGTGCTCTGCTGTACGTTCTCACTGGCTCATCTTTGGGTGTGAATCTGTCAGAGAGCAAAAAAAAAAAAAAGTAAAGAGTGAAAATGTTTTTCAAATATGTCTTGTGATTCTTTCTAATGAAGCTATATTTCAAGTTTCTCCAGGAAATGCTTACTTCATTTAGGCCTCGGCACACAGGAAGCTCAACATAATTACAATCTGCCTAAAGTCCTGCAATACCACGCCCGGCCAGTAGAGGCTGATAAACACACTTACAAACATTTCAACCATATGAAGAAGTCATTTAAAAGCACAAGCAACAACTTGTACTTCATGCAGTGATTCAAAAACACATGAAGAGCTGTGGAGAGACCGAAGCTTTGTATGCGAGCCTGAAAACTGGAGAAAAAAAAAAAAAAAGCGATCCGGATTAGGATCTTTACATAAATCTACTAAATCTGATATTCTCTAATCTCTTCACCTGTTTATCCTTTTAACCAGCGGTCACCAAAAACACACCTGATTCTACTAATAAAATGTCCTCATCAAGGCTTCTAGTGGTTTATTAGTAGAATCGGGTGTGTTACTGCCTGGTTGAAAGAAAACCTGCAGCCACAGTAGGATTGGTGACAGATCTCCAGATAAAGAGCCGTGTTGGTGTGATTCAGGGGCCAAATTGGGGCCAGGAAGTCCTCAATTAAAGTGGCTACTCGTTACACTACAGACACATAGTTTTATTTTCACAGTGGGAGCAACATTTGTAAAACACTTTAAAGGAAGTGCAACCACGTCATTCTAGAACAACTCATAATTACCTCTCGTACGTCACGACGCGTCGCCGCCTCTCTTCCTGCCCCCGGCCGTCTTCCTGCCCCGCCGCCGCCGCCCCGGCCCGGCCCCGCCCGGCTTGGCCGTGGTGAAGGTGATGCACTGGGAGTCCAGGAAGTCCGCCAGCTTGGCGGCGCCCAGGCGGATCCCGGCCGCCTTGAGCCGCTGCTGCAGCTGGGCCAGGACCAGGGGCCGGTACTGGAGGATCTGGCCGTACAGGGCCGGGTCCTGCAGGATGAAGGCCCGGACGGCCCGCAGCCGGTCCTGGAGGCGGGAGGCGCACTGGGACGGCGTGACGTCGCTGTCCGAGTCGCCGGAGGAGGAGGGACAGAGTTCTGGGTTGGACCTGGTTCAAGGAGAGAAGGTGGTCGCATGTACTGAAAAAATTAAACTAGAAATAAACACCTAAACACGCCTGAATGCTTCATGATAAAGCAAATTTAACATTTTATAACAAACATATTTTCGGGGTCAGACAGGTTTCTTCAAGTTAAATTTAAGACCATTTACATTAAACTTAATACCCATTTTAT
This sequence comes from Eupleurogrammus muticus, assembly GCA_036785175.1. Lineage (NCBI taxonomy): Eukaryota > Metazoa > Chordata > Actinopteri > Scombriformes > Trichiuridae > Eupleurogrammus > Eupleurogrammus muticus. The sequence goes on from JAYKQN010000003.1 coordinate 30,322,796, forward strand.
GGCATTTAAATTAAATGCATACAACACCCATATATGTAGTAGTTGGGTCACTGTGAATATGATAAACAGAACAGTTTATTTTTGCTGAACATTTTTCATTAATAAATTCATACTGAAACATGTAATTTGCAGACGGCCCCTAACCTGGGCCACAGGGAATAATGGCAGATTGTTAATGTGAAGACACTGTTTTATTGTAAAATGTAAAGAAAATTTGACAGTAATATAATATATCAGAGTATGTAGATGTAGATTATACTCTACACTAGTCATTTACATGGACGCTGCCTTGGTCTCTGATTAAAAGCCGAGATAAAACCCAACATCAGGAAAATATCCAATAACAAGCCAACTTCAGCTCCTCTACAGAGGTAAATTATCTCATAGCAATGACACTAAGATTCTAGAAAAAAAAAACTTCTTGTCTTGCAAGAACGTTTGGTTCATCACATTTCTGACACTTTATTTAAGCTACTACTGATACACACTGCACAAAGACTCAGAAATCAAAATTCAAGTGTTTTTAAGGTGTAATTTCCTAATTCATAAATTAAATGCTTTTACACCATTTTAGGCAGGAACTCTGTCTTTTGCTTCTCTCTCTTGCACCACAGGTTTTTTATCCTGCATTTCTAGTAAATGCAATTTGAAAGTTTGACGAATCACTGCTGCTATATTAACAATGGATCATATTACATATAAGCAGAATGTGACAGGCTTCTATGAAGTGTCTTATAGCTCGTTTTATGATGCGTTTTCTCTATTTTATGTGCAAATAGGAAACAAAAATACAACAGCGACACCTCTGAGGCTCGTGTTGCTGCCCCCTAGTGGTGAAAATATACATTTGGAGCAGGGCAAAGTAGAGAACGACTGCGTAGACTCGAACACACGCTGTACCTTTCAGAATCTTCGCTGGCAGCCGTTGAGGAGGTGTTGGAGCCCTGTGAGGACGACAGAGGCGCCACCTCCTCCACCTCCTCCTCTTCTTCTCCTCTGCGGAGCTTCACAGGAGAAACAGCAGCAGGCTTCTTAAACGTCACCGTGTGGTGGCAGGAGGCCTTCAGCGTGGCAGCAGAGGAGGAGGAGGCCTCGTCCTCGGAGGAGTCGGAGCTGGCCAGCTGGTGGGTGTACTGGTGGATCTCCTTCAGCTTCAGGATCATCTGGCGCTTCGGTAACGGCCGGACGCCAAATCTGAACAAAGGAGAACCGTAACCGTTATCAGACAGGAGTTAATGACCTGGGAACGGGAAAAAGTCAGACTGAGGCACTCTGATAAAATAAAAATGTTCTTCAGGGTCACTGATCAGAGGGGAGTCTATTTAAAAAGGCACATCTATGTGTACATGCATTTCTACATATACACATCTTAATGATTCTTCTGTCAATACGACATTCTGAAGATTTTTAGTACATTGCGCTTTGTTTGAATTTCTGCATTTTCGTCTCCCTAAATATACCATTTGAAATATTTTCAATAGTTTTAACATTGAAAACCCAAACTTAAGCTTAAACTATTTAAAGTTGATCATCTTTTCTAGTCTGAAAAATATCAAACATTTAACTGTAAGATAAGAGATTTGTATTGATCCCACAACGGGGAAATTTGCTCATTAATGCAGCTTAGCACAGGAGAGTACAGAGAGAAAAAATAAAAGGTATAAAAATATAGAATACTATATACAATTCTTAGAATTTGTTGATCAGCATACACAGTATGCATTATGGACATACTTAGAATGGAAAAAAATACTTATAATAGCAAGAAAAAGGTATGCATAAGCAAAGCATATATACATACATGCACGTACATACATATATATACACGCACATACATATCCATGCACATGTACACATACATAGCTAATGCATACTTAAGGTGCAGGATGTGTGTGTAGAGAAAAGTGACTACAGTGAGATTTATGAGATTTATGTTGAATATCTGTCGATTTAAAAGTGCCTCTCTTTAATTCCCTTTATAAACATCTCTAAAATACTTTCTGAGTCTACAGTTGATTATTTTATTAAAGAATAACTCCCTTTTGATGTACATTTTCTCTTTCTTGTGTGCATCGCTGACCTTTTGAGTCATGTGGGTGGTGTCCTGTGATCACATGATCACTTTGACCCAATAAATAGTCCCACCTCTACTCAATTATATCGATCTATCCCTGCTAATTAAAGGATTTGTACTAAATCAGACTGCCTTTTTTCATTTCCTAAATCCTTGTTACTTTCCTTTACACTTTTTGCATCTCTCCTGACTGCAGCACTCCTCAGTTAATATCCAGTTAATATGTACCAAGAACAAAAAAAGAGACTGGATATTTCTGGATTTATTCACAATACTGCACTGTTTTACCCTCAAACTGAAGAGGAGAGAACTACTTAAATGTGAATCAATGTGGAGATGCTGTTATTGTAGCTCGCAAGCAAAGATGCTTATTTCACATAAAAATCGGATTTATCACAAGGTGCAGATGAGGGGAAGGAGCAAAGTGAATTGAAACCAAAGCACTTATTTAATGCTCTGTCCAATGCATGAGCAAAATGTGTTTCCTCTTTTCCTTTCTTAAATTTTGACTTTAAAAAACACACAAGTAGAAGGTTGAAATAAAAAAAACCAAGTCAGGGTTCCCACACCTTTTTCATGAACAAATTCAAGCACTTTTCAAGCACCTTCAAGCACCAGTTTTTCACTTTTCAAGCACCTTTAAATAGGTAGCCTACTCGTTGTGTTTGCCACTGTATGGCATAATAGTATGGGTCTAATTAGCATTATTTCATATGGTGGTAGATTGAATGTTTGGATTTTTAACTAATTGTGAATTGGCTTGTATTCTCAGCTTGTGAACAGTGCATTGTGTCACTACCATAGCGCAATAACAGTGACAAATGCCTGAAGGGGGATAAAGTATTGTATGTATCAGCAGACCAGTTATTTATTTTCACTGCAGGTAAAGGTATCGGATCAAGCGCGTAGCCGCTTAAGAAACATTTGTTTTCTCTTGGTTTATTGAGATAGACATCACAAAAAATTCAAGCATTTTCACAACCTTGAACACTCTGAATCGAAATTCAAGCATTTTCAAGGAATTCAAGCACCCGTGGGAACCCTGACCATGACTGTGGGTGGATGTGGTCCTGCCTCGCCCCGTTCTTCCTGCGGGTGGACGTGACTGACCTGTTCAGTTTGGTCTTGAGCTCCGGTGTGTCCAGGTCAGAGAAGTGAGGCATGGGGGTGATGGGAACCAGAGAGCGACGCTTCTTATCGTGGGGCTTTGCTGCAGAAACAGAAAAAAAACAACAGAGACACTGATTCTCGAAGAAATCTCACAACAAACAAATATGTGCAGTAAAATTAAAAAAGACTTTTTTTTTAGATTACTTGATTATAATTGGCTGATGAGTGAGAGAATGTCTTCTTTAATAGAGACCTGCTTTCTTTCAATAGTAAGTCATTTCTGTCTTATTTATGATTTATTACAAATCAGGCGTCAGTGCACAGCAACATTTACTAGCGTCACAGAAACTTACACCATACCATTAAAACAATAAATGCTATAACTTGATTGAACTGATTTCCAATGTAGTCCTATTCATCAATCAGGAACCTGCTTTACATAGTCCACATCGGATTTTCCCTCACTCTCAGAGCGTGCTGCAGTGCACAGGAGCTGTGATGGATCCTGCTCCTCATCCTCCTCTTACACCAACATTCATTACATTTCTCTGTTTGATAATATCCTGCACACGTCATCTACTGCAGCCTGTCCGTCCTCTGCTTCTCTTCCTGAGGGTTTTTCCATTTTCTTTTTTCCACATTTAAGGTTTTTTTTTTTTAGGGAGTTTTATGTTGTACGATGTACAATTGTAAAGCCGATTGGGGCAAATCTGTGATTTGTGATTCTGGGCTTCACACATAAATTAGATTGGATTGAATTGAATGCGGGCGACACGGTGGAGCAGTGGGTAGCACTGTTGCCTCACAGCAAGAAGGTCGCAGGTTCAAGACCGCCTTGGGGCCTGGGTCTGGGACCTTTCTGTGTGGAGTTTGCATGTTCTCCCCGTGTCTGCGTGGGTTTTCACCGGGTACTCCGGCTTCCTCCCACAATACAAAACATGCTCAGGTTAATTGGCAAATCTAAATTGCCCATAGGTGTGAGTGTGAGAGTGAATGGTGTGTGAATGGTGTGTGTGCCCCACGATTGGCTGGCGACCATCTGGGGTGTATCCCTGCCTCTCGCCTTAACGCGCTGGGATAGGCTCCAGCAGACCCCTGCGACCCCGAAAGGGAATAAGCGGGATAGAAAATGGATGGATGGATGAATTGAATGCTTGGGCATCAGCAGTGTGCTTAAAAACTTGAGTAAAGCCAAAATCCTAATCATTTTTATTTTGGTAAATTGCTGCATTTTATATCGTGAATCAAAACATTAAAAAAATTAAAAAATTAAAAATTAAAAAAAAAATCACTTTACAAAAAAAAATAAATAATTTTTTTTTTAATTTTTTAAATTTTTTTTTTTAAATATTAATGTAGTCGTATAACCAAGGTTTCATTTGCATGGAGTCGACCAAATTCTGGCACCTGGGTCAGCGATAAATCTGGAAAACTTTTTAAAATAGAGTTTTAAAAGAATTCATCAGGTCTCCTAAAATGTACATTTGTGTTAATGTTGGATTCTTGTGATTTAAAAGTCTATTTGTGTGTATATATATTTATTTTTTACAGAAACGATTGTGTGAAGTGTAACCGATAAAGACTAATAATGAAATATTTTATTCACCAATAATATAAAACTACTTTTTTAAAAACATTTTTAAACATTTTAACTTTTACAGTCTAATATTTATGTTTCTTCATTTTCTGTAAAGTAATTTTAAGTTAAGTTACACATTTTGATTTAGGATATAAAATGCAGTGTTCCCAATGCATCAAAATTAAAACTATTATAAAGATTTGTGCGTTACTCCTGTTTTTATACCGATAATGAATCGACAAAAAAAGGAGAAAATGAGAATTGTTCTGTTCAGATCCCTGACCTGGAGTTTTAAGCTGGGCGGAGGGGTTCACCCTCTGAGAGAGAGGAAGAACCTGCTCCTCCTCCTCCTCCCAGCTGTCCCATATTTTGGAGTCCAGCAGGCTGTTGACGTGGTCTGTGGTGGTTCTGGTGGCGGGGTCAGGTGGTGAGGGGGTGAAGGGGGGGCCGGTCCGGACCCGGTCGGACGAGGCGGCCTCCGGGCCTCGTTCCTGCAGGTTCGACCCCCCGCTGTCCTCCAGCCTCAGACTGAAGCGACCCGGGCCCCCCCCCGCCGGGTCGGAGCAGGCGTCCAGGCCCCAGGAGTCGTTGAAGGCCATGGGGGGCTCGTCCAGGCCCGGGAAGCTCTGCTGGAAGCTGGAGTCTCCTCCTGCTCCTTCCTGCTCGGCTCTATCCTCCACGCTTCCGCGCTCTGCGTCGTCTGGGCTTGTTCTGGACTCTGCAGAACCCGGACTCTGATTGGAGGATTTACCGTAGCTCTGTGAACTCTGAAGACCCCGATGGGAGGAGGACCAGAGTTCATCTGTGGGGTCGGGTAACAGGGAGAGACGGAAGCTCGGCGGTTCCGTCTTCTCCGGGGTTTCTGGACTGCTCGACCTCTGTTTACCGGGCTCGTTTTGCAGCGGGGAGGCGGCAGGAGTGCGGGGGGGCGGGCGGAGGTCCACCTGCAGGGGGGTGCTGCTGTGGGGGTGAAGGGGAGTACCCTGGGGGGGGCGAGGGCGGGCCGAGCTGGAGACGTACGAGAGCGGAGGTTCTTTAAACACTGGCGAGTCCAGATCCACCACCTCGCTGGGGGTCCTTTTAGGGCAAAGGTCGGGATCCGGACCGGAGCTGCAGGCCACAATCCGGGCCCGCTTAAGCTCAGAGACGCCGACGAGGTCCGGCGAGTCCCCGGCGGCACCGTCAGAGGTCCGCGGCGTGTCGGCGGGGGGCGAAGCAGGCGAAGAGGAAACGGGCGAGGCGTCTCCTCTAGGGAACAGCCGCGTCCTGCACATGCTGCTCCTGGTCTGGGTGGAGCTGCTGCTGGAGGAGGTCCTGCCCGGCTGGACCGGCTGGACCGGCGTGGACGGGACGAGCCAGGAGACCTCCGGGGAGCAGTCCGCCACACTGGGGGGGCCGTCAGGGCTGGGCTGGGACCTGACGCAGGTGTAGCTCCGCAGGGGAGGGGAAGGGCTGCGGGAGCGGAGGACGGCGATGTCCACGTCCTCGCTCGAGTCCGACAAGACGATCAGCTCCGGTGACTTTGCTTTCGGGGAGGGGGCAGGAGACGTCCGGGGACAAATACTCCGAGGACCTTGGCTTTCCCGCTTGCAGGGCGGACGCTCTTCCGGTTCAGGAGACGGACCCGGGACGGGCAGGGAAGCGGGCGGGGGACTGGGGGACGGGTCGCCGACCACGCTCGCAGACGACTGGAGCAGAGCTCTGCCGGACAGATCAGGCGAGAGTCTGTGAGGCTGCTGCTGCAGGGTGGGGGGGGCGGGAGTCTGTGGGGGAGGGGCCAAGCATGAGGAAGAGGAGGAGGAGGAGGAGTGGGGGGGATCTTCCTCGTCCCTGTAGACCCCCCAGGAATCAGAGAACAGGCGGTTAAAGCTGCGGTCCAGGCTGGAGTTCGGCTGCAATCCGCTCGACTTCCTTTGGGGTTCCGTCAGTTTTGTGAACACTTCTCCACCTTCCTCCTCTTCCTCCTCCTCCTCCTCCTCCTCCTGCCTCTTCCTCTGCGTGGCAGCGAACTCGTAAATCTCCTCCATCTCCTGCTCGTTCACCCGTTCTTCGTGCGCGTCCCTATCACCTTCCGTGACGTCCGGATCTGTCTCTCCTCCTCCTCCTCCTCCTCCTCCTGCAGCGTCCTCTCCTCGCTCCTCCTCCTCATCATCTTCCTCGTTCCACATGGAGCGGAGCAGCACGGCGAAGGCTGCGTCCGTCCGGTCGTGGAGATTCTCCTCCGGGCTCGGGTCGGTCTCGTGGCGGTGAAGCTCACAGAGATGCTGCAGCTCCTGCAAATCAAACCTTAAAGAAGAGACGCAAAGAGATGAGACTAGACGTTAACGTATCCATCGATGGTGTTTTCATTCATGACGAAAAAACGGACCTGGACGCCAGCTCCAGCACGTGAGGCCGCAGCGATGCCGGGGCGGAGAACCGGGAGGTGTAGAGATACTGGAGCAGGGCTAACACGGCCGGTCCAGGGACGTCGCTCATCAGCACCCTCTGAGCTGCAGGGCAGCCTTCCTCCTGGACCCCGAAACCACTTTCATGCACCTGAGAATCACACAGGAGGAAAGATCAAGGTAATAACCCATAAGGAGCCACCGTGACACCGGTGTAACAAAAATGTTGGTTCCCTCAGACTCTTCTTTATGAGGTTTTATGTCTGAACTTAAGTCATTAATTCATAAAGTGACATTTACTAATCATCCTAACATGGATGCATTTAACTAACTGATTCCCATTCTTACATATATGTCAAAATACAGATCTTTGGGAATAAAATTCTGAAGATAAAATACTTTAGAAATGTGTTATACGTGGCCCACATAAGTTTCCTTTGAGGACAAATGGGTTAAACTTATGCCTAAAGTGAAAGAAATGTGACTATTACAAGAGCTAACAACAACTCCTTAATAGTTTAAGATATAGAAATTAAACTCAACAATTTGTGTTATAAAAGAAGAGAAATGACAGACAACTCTTGGTCAAAATGATGTTTTACAGAGAATAAGAGCTTATTCTCTCGGTAACAGAAGTAACATGAACACAGAAGAACATTCTGCAGGTCTTATGGTGAGTGAATAGACTGTTACCATCTCCGCCAGCAGGGGGCATCGCGCGTACACCATGAAGGAGTGGGCGAAGAAGACGTCCCCACCGTCCACCTGGAGCTGGACGTCGCTGAGCTGAGGGTTGTTCACCATGCTGCTGAGCTCCGACGCCAGGCGGGACAGCGCCACCTGCAGGGGGAACGTCAGAGGACGCGATAGGGAGCTTTACTTCCAGTTCATTTCATCATAAAGACAAGACGAAACGCTATATTCATCAATGAGACAAAAATCTATGTCAATGAAATTAACACATATTTTTTTCTTCACAAAAAACTAGATATATCTACCTCTACCTCTACACTATAAATAGAATGACTTGTCTATAAAATTGCTATATGTACCTCTGCATAACACTGTGTCCTTATTAATGTATAAGAGAATAAAAAAAGAAGAAATATTGACCAACTTACAACAAAGAATAGCTTTATTAACTAACAGAAAAGATTTAAAGTGAATCTGGAATTAAAAAATAAAATTAAATCCTTAATCAAACATTTTCTGACTGACCATGTCAAACCATATGATACTGAAAAATAAAACTACATAAATGGTCTTATCAGTGATTGTGGTGTAATGTCTTTAATGTCTTTGTCTCCAACATTTCAGACTCAGTAACACACTGGTCTTTCACAGTGAACCAAGCGCTACAGACGCTTCGTCATATTTCCTCGTCTTAGCTTTGGGAGACTTTCGTTTGTCTCTTTATCTCCGTCTCTCTCCGCCTGTCTTCTCATCCCTGTTAAATATGTTTTCATGGTGTCACTTGGTGTCTACACTTCATACTCATACTCTGTGCTGTATGCTCCCTGTGAACACTCTGCTGCCCCCTAATGTAGTGGAGGTGTAATTGCACTTTATTCTAGGACAGTAAAAGAAAAAAAAAACTAGATATATCTACGTCTTTCTTCTACCTGATTGAATAAGAACTCTTTTTTTCCCAGAAACTTTACGTCAAATTGTCCGACAAACTGTTAACCACTGGTCCTGACAAAATTAACATTAACATAACAAAAAAAGACTAAATAAATACTTAATAAAATATATTCCACCCCCCCCATCTCTTTTTAAATAACTACAAAATGCCTCTACTTGTGTTTCTCCTGTTTCAATAAATAGAAGATAAAAACATATTATTCTTCATTTTAAACGTTGTAGCTGCATCTAGGTCGAAGTAAATATGGGAAGTTTCTTTCTCACATCATGACATAAATCTTGAGGGAAAAGATTAAAATTTTTCATTTTTACTATCAACCTGCTGTCAAAGACCATTGACTAAAACTAGACTAAATTACTAAACAAAACTCAGAGCATTATAAAGTGTGATCTCTGTTAATGGAAGGACCTGTTACACATTAGCTTCGCGTATTCATGAACAACGTTTCCAGTCGTGATGACAAGTCGTCGTACCGATCGCAGTCCGCCGCTCTCCTCACGCGCTCCCGGCTGATTGGTCGATCCTCCCGGCCGCCGGTGGGCGTCGTCCTCGGGGAGGAAGCCGCTGACACAGAGGTCACGGAGGTCACCGGGCTCCTCTTCTTCTGCTGCCTCCTCCTGGACGAAGCCGCTCAGGTGGAGGTTTGCAGGAAGCGTGGCGGCTGTGGAAACGTGGACCAGAATGTTTGGTCAGGTTTCTACTGAGCTTAAATCATAGAAGAAGAAAACATCTCTTGCCCCCCGCGTGACTATAAATAGAATCATTTGTCTATAAATTGTTCTAAGTACCTCTGCATACTAATTAAAGTATAAGAGAATAAAAAAGAAAGAAATATGGACCAACTTACAACAAAGAATAGCTTTATTAACTAAGAGTAAAGATTCAAAGTGCGTCTGAAATTAAAAAATTAAATTAAATCCTTAAATAAACTATAAACATTTTTTGATTGACCATGTCAAACCCTATGAGCACCACATTGCACCAGGTGTGTTTGCACAAGGGTCAAGGTTTTTTTGTGAAAAGTTCACGAGTCAATGTCTACGGCAGTGCTACTCAATTATTTTCTGTTGTGCCCCCCATGAAAGAGGAAAACATCCCGTGTGACTATAAATACAATCATTTGTCTATAAAATTATATATATATATATATATATATATATATATATATATTAATGTATAATAGAATAAAAAAAAGAAATATGGACCAACTGCCAACAAAGAATATCTTTAACTAACAGAACAGATTTAAAGTGCATCTGAAATTAAAAAAATAAAATAAATTCCTTAATTAAACATTTTTGACTGACCATGTCAAACCATATGATACTGAAAAATAAAACTACATAAATAGTCTTATCAGTGATTGTGGTGTAATGTCTTTAATGTCTTTGTCTCCAACATTTCAGACTCAGTAACACACCGGTCTTTCACAGTGAACCAAGCGCTACAGACGCTTCGTCATATTTCCTCGTCTTAGCTTTGGGAGACTTTCGTTTGTCTCTTTATCTCCGTCTCTCTCCGCCTGTCTTCTCATCCCTGTTAAATATGTTTTCATGGTGTCACTTGGTGTCTACACTTCATACTCATACTCTGTGCTGTATGCTCCCTGTGAACACTCTGCTGCCCCCTAATGTAGTGGAGGTGCAATTGCACTTTATTTTAGGATGTAAAAAAAAATTAAACAAATAAAAAAATCATCATCTTCACCTGGTGCAGGGCCCGGCGTGGCGGTGAAGCCACACTGGGTGAGGGTCATCCCGTCTTCAGCCAGCTCCATCAGGTCTCGGAGGGCCTGGCTGCCCACCCCAACGGTGGTGGGGGCTGGAGAGGAGGAGGAGGAGGAGGAGGCCTGGGAGCAGAGGGGAGTTCCATCACCTCCTTGTTGGAGAGAAGCTTCTGGCTTCTGGTTGATGGAGGAGGCGACATCGGTCTAGAAGGAGAGGGGGAGGGAGAAAGGTTTTGTTTAGTTTAGTTTAGTTTGCACGTCTTCCCCATGTCTGCGAGGGTTTGTTCTAGCTTCCTTCCACTGGCCAAAAACATGGAAGAGACTCTGGTAACACTTTACTAGAATGGAGGTACATACAGCCGTCACAATCATGATGTTACACTGGTCAATAATAACTATTAATGCATGTTTATACAGTAGTTGTGGTTAACTGTATCTCAGTAAATTGTGCTAATTTTCATGCAAAGTTGATAATGTTTGACATATCTCTGTTATTACAACCAAGACACGTTCACAGACCCTCAGGAAATCCCAGCACTATCACCTCATATAACAGAATCTGGGCCTAAACAACTCCAATCTCTAAATGTATGTCCATGTCTAAGCCAATGTGCGATTTGTCTATTTAGACAATAGAGCAGTCCAACACACCCTCATTCATCACCTCACATGAAAAACCTACTTAAGTTTCTACTTTTCTACAGTAATACATACTTCCTGTGGGCACTGCATGTTTCCTAAATTCACCAGCAGCATACATGATACTACAAACATATTATTATATATACATAATAGTACAAACACCTGAATAATGTAACAGACATATTCTGCTGTTGACATGTTTTAGAACACACGGTTTTTCCATTTTTAATCGACTTGTTCAAATAGAATCTTGTTTGGGATGTCGAAACGTCAAATGAAAAACAGGAAAGTGTATAATAGATGTCATTTACAGTAGTACAAAAATACCTACCCAACCTAAAATAATCTAATTTCAGGAAGTAATGGATGTAATTTTAAGTCATTAACGACATAAAATTACAGCTTTTATGGACATAAATGGATTCGTGCTCCAAACATTCCATACAAGTGCTGTAATTTTTGCTGCTTAATTAACCCTCCCTGTCTGTATATAAGCAGCATATAAGCCTGATAGTTTCTTTTTAGTTCTAGAGATATGTAGAACCCAATTTTCTACAACTAGTTGGTCAGGAGTTCCTCCTACAGCAGTGCCGTGTCTACACTTCATACTCATACTCTGTGCTCAAGCGCTACAGACGCTTCGTCATATTTCCTCGTCTTAGCTTTGGGAGACTTTCGTTTGTCTCTTTATCTCCGTCTCTCTCAGCCTGTCTTCTCATCCCTGTTAAATATGTTTTCATGGTGTCACTTGGTGTCTACACTTCATACTCATACTCTGTGCTGTATGCTCCCTGTGAACACTCTGCTGCCCCCTAATGGAGTGGAGGTGTTATTGCACTTTATTGTAGGACACTAAAAAAAAAATTTTAAATAAAAAAAACCATGCCTCCTTGACGGAGCCTGGGGGGCGCTCCTCACTATTTGAAAACCACTGTCCTACAGCAAGACAGTTCAAATCCAACCTCTGGGCATTAAAACTACGCTAATAATAAATAAGCTGAAAAAACAAGGTGTTTCAGTGTAGTCTGAACATGTCTCTGGTCTCTTTCCCACCGCTGATGCCTCCCACGGCGTGATGAACTCCCCGAGCTCCTCGGTGTAGAACTCAGACCCGGAGGCGGATCCCGGGCCCAGCAGGGCGCTCTTCCTCCAGAGGGGGGCGGCGCCGCCCCACCCGGGCAGACAGCTGGGGCGGCGGGTCGGGGTGGGGGGGGACGGGGGCCGGCCGCGGAGCAGCAGGGCGGAGACGCGGTCCTGCAGCCGGGCCAGGGCCGCCGCGGCGTCCTGGACCAGGAGGAGCGGCGGGGGGCGGGGGACGCCGCCCTTCCTCCTCCTCCCACGAGCTCTACCTGCTATGAGGAAGGATCGATTAAATTCTCCTGATCCATAACTTTAGGTACCAGACGTCTAGAAGAACTGTCTCCTCCTGTCCATCAACTGATCGGTCGGGTTGAGTCGATTTTTATCCATTTATAATCAGCCAATCAGAGTAGAGGCTCGTTGATATTAACGAGCCCGACACACAGCGGCCTGGTCTGGAGAGAAGCTTGTGTGAAATTATAATCATAATTAACTAAATTAAATTGTAGACATCTGAAAGTGACGTCATTTGTCTTATAGGAAGATTCTAGTAGTGGATGTCTGTAATGTTCTTTTTGACCAAAGTAAAAACTGAATTAAAGAAATCTGGAAGTTACTCATTTCACTAGATTCTCTGCATCAGTGTTAATTTCTTCAGACGAGACTAAACTAATTCTATATATCAGTGATGTTTTTTGCCCTTAACCGCTGACTCTGAAAAAATGTATTTTCTGTTGACAGAAAAAAAACAAAATCTACTTCATTAAATAAAAAAACTTTATTAAATAAAAAAAAAAAGGATCACTTGTATTTCTCTTTCCGTTTTTAATAAATTTTTTGGAAACGCACCGAAATATAGAAGATAAAAAACAAATTATTCCTCATTTTATATGTTGTAGCTGCATCATCTATTAGCTTATTTATTTGCCTGCTTAAATATTAGATATTATATTAAATATTAGACCCATCAGCAGTGCAGCAGGTAATATAATGTAATAAATCTTGATGTGTTGTAACCTTAAAAACTTGGTTCCAGAAAGTTTAACTGTATTGAAAGGACGTTAAAGAATTAAAAACACATGCTAGCAACTAGTTTTATGTTCTTAAATGAATTAAATATTTACAAAGGCACAGATGACAAGAAACCAACATGAACACAAAATGGACAATTTGAGATGCCTGAATAATTCTTCTTATTCTAAAAAGTTTTGGACTTTCTCATCTTGTCGAACATGATTTATTATTATTATTTATTATTGACCTTCTATTGTCTGGACTTGATTAAATCTGATTAACATTACTATGAACCTGCTGTCAAAGACTAAATAAAGACTATTACTAAAACTACACTAAAATACTTTAGATTTTAGTTAACTACAACACCTTTGACTAAATTATGATTAACACAAAATAAAAGCTAAAATGGGCATTTGACACGTGAATCATGATTAAAATTAAAAAGGAAAATATTTCTTGTTTCATTAGTTTTTTTAAAACCTCAAATAAAACACTAGTTGGTACCTGTGTCCGTCCTCCACTTCAACATGGGGTTCACGGCGTTCTCCGTCGGCGACTCGCTCTCCTGCTCCAGCAGGGAGGACGACATCGCCATGGCAACCATGGTGTCCTCGTCCAGGGGGTCCGTCTTCTTCCGGGGCTTCTTCCGGGCCGGCAGCCCCGGCTTGGACGGAACTTTCCTCTTGGTTCCTCCGGTCTGCGCCCTGAACCGGACAAAACAGAGCGAAAATAGACCAAACTGACTGGAAGAATGTGTGTGTTTAGATTCTCATAACGAGTCTGAGGTGATTCAGGTAAGCGGTTCTCATAGTGGGGTCCAGGGACCCCCCTCAAGGTCCCCCTGGGGGTAAAAAGGAAAAGGAGAAAAACATTTATTTTTTCTATAATTGCTTCCATACCTACACAATGACAGAATACAGGAGCATCTGCTGGAGAATTAAAAATTAAATAAATTACTTATTTATTATTATTTAATTTCCAGTTGATATATATCTACTATTATTTTCCATTTGCACATGAATTTAGTTATTTCAAATTTCATTTTTTTTAATCTTCTTCTTATTATTTATTTTTTATTATTATTATTTATTTGTTATTTTATTTGAGTGGAAATGTAGAAAAATATATTTGGGAATATAAATGTAATATATTAATAAATAAAAATGGAAAATCAATTTTAAAGGTAAAACTAAAAAAAATAGTCACTTTTGTTGTACTTTTTTCTATTGTTTCTATTGTTATGTAAAGCACCATAGTAAGCCACTAGCATTCTACAACATTCTATATGAAATATTTAATTCATTAACTAAATGGAGAATAATTATTAATTAATAAATTAATTCAGGCATTTACTGGCATATTCATTCATGTCAATCATTTATTTATTTTTTTTTTAAAACTGTGGCAGATTTATTCCTTCAGAATTATATTAAGATTATTATATGGGGAACAAAAAAACAAAAGTTTGAGAACTGCTGATTTATCTGATGGATGAGCTGTTCCCAGCTGATCAACATCTAACAAGTACATTAAACAGCCCGATAGCGAGGATTCATTCTCCAGAAACTTCATTTTGGAACCTTATTTAAACATATTTAACTATCATCCTCTGCTGGGGGGCCCAGCATGATGAACCGTCATGGCTGACTGATGGAGGCGCTGCGGCTGACTCACGGCGTGGCGGCGGCGGCGTCCTGTCTCTCCTCGCTCTGTCTCTGCAGAGCCTGCAGCAGGACGGCCGGGGACACGCCCATGTCTGAGGAGCAGCGCTTCATGTGGCTGTGGCGGCTCTTCTGGGACTTGAACCTCTTGCCGCAGATCGGACAGTCGGGAACGGCGGTGGCGACGGGAGGAGGAGGAGGAGGAGGAGGAGGAGGAGGCAGGAAGCCAGGTTCAGTCCCATCCAGACACCTTCTCCCCCGGGAAGAAAACAAAGGAAGCAAAACGATGAGAATTCTGGGTTTTTTGGTCCAGATTTTAACATTTGAAGACTAAATTTGACCATCTGAGAATTAACAGATCGTCTTCCTGACCTGTCAGAATTGCATTCAGTGTTGACTCGGTTATCAACAACAGGACATGTCAACGTCATTTTCAAGTTTTCATTCAAAACCGTACAGTAATTAAATTCTGACACAACAAAACAATACGAAGGTTACAGATATTTCCCATTTCAAACATTTCTAATAAAAAATCACTTCAAGATAGCTGTAACGTGATAATAGATATCTACAATAACATTTTGACTAGTCATAATTCCAGATGTCTACAATTTGATAATAAATATCTATATCATTATTTCTGCTAATCCAAACTAAATTTAAGTTATTAAACAGGAATGGGTTGATTGGTCTGGTCTGTAGAAAGCCATTTTAACATTTAAAGGCTGAATTTGACTATCTGAGGATTAACAATCGTCTTTGTGACTCGTCAGAATTGCAATTTGATTAGTTCTCCCCTTCGTTTAGGATGCCTGTAATTGTGACTAGTGGAAACAACTGTGATTCAGTTCACGCTGTCAATTGTGTTTCTTCTGTTTCAATAAATTTCCAGCTGAAAAAAACACCAAAAAATAGAAGATAAAACATATTATTCTTCATTTTAGATGTTATGTAGATGCATTTACGTATGTGCCTGCCTAAAAACATAAAGTTATGTTAATAATCTTACTTTTGACGTCATATTAGCAGCATTGATGCCCTTTAGCCGTGCAGCGTTCCTATTCATTCAACATGTGGAGCTACTTCATCAGGTAATAATGATATAATAAACCTTGACGTGTTGTAACCCTAAAAACTTCTCCTAAAATTAGATTTCAAAGAATTAAAATCACATGCTATCAACTAGTTTTATGTTCTAAATGAATGAAATATTTTAAATGTATTATTATTTTTCAGTGATCATACAAAATCCGGATTTTTATAATAAAACAATAGCACAAATGGACTTTTAAATGACAAGAAACCAACATGAACACAAAATGTACAATTCTTCCTATTCTAAAAAGTTGGACTTTCTCATCTTGCCGAACATGATTTATTATCTACCTTCTATTGGCTGGACTTGATTAATTTTGATTAACATTACTATTAACCTGCTGTCAAAGACTATTGACTAACACTACACTAAAACGCTAAATTATGACTAAACAAAAAGAATAAAAGTGGATTCAATCTGACTAAAACAAATATGGGCTTTTGACACATAAATCAAGACTCAAATTAAATATGAAAATAGAGGACATAATTCACGCTGCTCCGCATCACTGGTGCTTTTTCTCGCCAGCTTGCCTCCTGTTTACAAGGATTAGATATTTACTTCCTTAAATCGTGGCGACTGAGAGGATTTAGCAGCAGCCTGTGAAAACACTGAATCTGTACCATGAGTTTTAGACCCACATAAATCATAAACGCTCAGACCTGTTGAGGTGCTGCGTCCGGCCCTGGGGGGTCATGTGGGACAGGTCTCTGTGGCAGATCTGGCAGAAGAAGAGGCCCCCGTCCTCCAGGTCCACGGTCCGGGCCTCGCGGTCCAGCTCCTGCTGCAGCCGCAGGGCCAGGGCCTCGTCGCTGTCAGGGTCAAAGGTCGGACAAAGAGCCTGGCTGGAAGGTTCTGGAGGATGAGAGGAAAGATGCATTTATTTAAACAGGGAGAGATACACTGATACTACAAAAAGTGTATTGATGCAATAATGAGTGGAATTATCTTATTGCACTGGCAGATCATTCGTCTTATTTAAGGGTTTTTGTTTTTCTTTCCTAAGAAAATAAGACGAAGAATAAATTGACTTGAAATAAGCTAAATTATCTACCAGTGGAACAAGATAATTCTACTTAATGTAAGACTAATGGTGCCAAAAACAATGGATTTTTACCGGTTATTATTTCAGTTTTTGCAGTGCAAGTTGTTGATGTTTCAATGCAATTAAAACGATTCTGAAATATGTGCAATATTGGGATATTTGGTAAAACACATTTAAAGATATATAATTTTCTCAACATTTAATGTTTGTTTGTTTCCTGCATGGCAAATTCCACTTCACTCTGCAACTACTATACCTTCAGATTCAGCCTTCTAATGGTGTTCTAGGTAAACTGGAAACCAGGTTTTTCTGAAAATAAAGCGCTTTTTCTTTTGTACATGCTACTGTGTCAACGTTGTATAATGCAGTTTTTGTCATAAATATCTACAGTGGGGAAAATAAGTATTTGAACACCCTGCTATTTTGCTATTTCTCCCACTTAGAAATCATGGAGGGGTCTGAAATTGTCATCGTAGGTGCATGTCCACTGTCACAATGCATGATTTTTTAATGATTTATTTGTGTGATATAGCGGCAAATAAGTATTTGAACACCTGAGAAAATGAATGTTAATATTTGGTACAGTAGCCTTTGTTTGCTATTACAGAGGTCAGTCGTTTCCTGTAGTTTTTCACCAGGTTTGCACATACTGCAGGAGGGATCCTGGCCCACTCCTCCACACAGATCTTCTCTAGATCAGTGAGGTTTCTGGGCTGTCGCTGAGAAACACGGAGTTTGAGCTCCCTCCAGAGATTTTCTGGAGAATCATTGAGACCCCACGAGGTGATATCTTGCATGGGGCTCCACTCAGATTGAGATTGACCGTCATGTTTAGCTTCTTCCATTTTCTAATGATTGCTCCAACAGTGGACCTTTTTTCACCAAGCTGCTTGGTGATTGCTCCGTAGCCCTTTCCAGCCTTGTGGAGGTGTACAATTTTCTCTCTTGTGTTGTTGGACAGCTCTTTGGTCTTCGCCATGTTACAAGTTAAAGTCTTGCTGATTGTATGGGGTGGACAGGTGTCTTTATGCAGCTAACCACTTCAAACAGGTGCATCTGATTAAGGATGATACATGGATGCAGGTGGACTTCTAATGGGCGGACTAACAGGTCCTTCAGGGTCAGAATTCTAGATGACACAGGTGTTCAAATACTTATTTGCCGCTATATCACACAAATAAATCATTAAAAAATCATGCATTGTGATTTCTGGATTTTTCTTTTTAGTTTATCTCTCTCACAGTGGACATGCACCTACGATGAAAATTTCAGACCCCTCCATGATTTCTAAGTGGGAGAAATAGCAAAATAGCAGGGTGTTCAAATACTTATTTTCCCCACTGTATGTGTTTGACGCCCTCTTAGCCAGAGCTCCCTGGTAAAAGGGATGTCCATCTCATTTGGACTAGCCTGGCAAAATAAATGATAAATAAAATTTCTTCTTGAGGTTTCTTCTCTTTTTTCCCCCCATTAAATTTTTTTTGCTTTTTAGAGTTTTCCTTTGTACAATGTGAGGGTGTAAGGACAGGGGATGCTGTGTTGCTGTCTGTGCTGCTTATGAATCTCTGATTTTGGGCTGAATGATAAAATTAAAATACTATAAATAATGACAAATCAGTGGAATTAAGCAGACCCGTATCCCCGTTGCTCTCAGATAATGAAACCTGACCTGGAGCAGGATCCCCGTCGCCCCCCCTGTGCAGCATCTTCTGAGGACCGGCTCTCCTGAACTGCTGCATCCTGTCGACCACTTTCTCTTTGGCTCCGAAAGGTCTCCTGCAGGTGGAGTCAGGTGACCCGGCTCCTCTTGGACCAGGCTCGAGGCCGGGCTGCGTCCCACCGACCGCCGCTGCGACGCCATTCGACCCCGAGCCGCCGTCCTTCCTGTTGTTATTTCTCTTCCTCTTGTCTCCATCTCCCGGCTGAGTCGAGGCCGGACGCTCCGCCCTCTTCGGCTGCCTGGCCTCACCCGGTTTCTTGCGGACCCGTTTCAGCGGCTTGGAGAAGAGGTCCACAAAATCCTGGTCTGAGTCGTCCATGACGGTGAGCCTTCCCGCACTTTACGCATGTCCCCTATTGGGAAAGATTAGCTGCAGAGGAGCAAACAAGGTTGGATCAGTGATTGTCTGCAGTTTGGTTCAGAGACCAGGAGCTGGAGTCTCTCTTTAAAAAGAAGGGGGTCCAAACTCAAGGCCCGTGGGCCAAATCTGGGCCGGCACCTTTATTTCATGTAGTTAAGTTAATAGCAGCAGATTCTCATATAAGTCCCTCAACATCTATATTGATTTTTCATGAGCTAAAAGTATACTCTTATCCATGCAAATCCATAATTTAGAATAAAACTCCAGGTCCATAAAGACCTAGATGTCTGCTGTGAATGAACTTGACCTGAATTCAACCCTATAGATAGATAGAAGAATGGTCAAAAATCCCTAGAAACACACTCCTAAACCTTAAGAACAGCATTCAGCGATGAGATGAAGCTGTTATATCTGCAAAGGCTGGGCCAACGTTATTTAAACCCTGTAGACTAAGGATAGGTTTCATTTACATTCACATTAGACTGTATGTAATATAATATAGTGTATTTCTGCTATTCTACTTAATGTCGTTCTCAACTCTTTTCCTGTTCTAAATGCATTGATTTTATCGTGTTCACTTCATTACTTTCTTTTCTCCGTTAAAGGAATTTTTTATTGTTGTGTTTACTTGTTTTAACTGTAAAAGCCCATTAAGGCGAATGTTTTGTTCTTTACAAATAAAAATAACTTGATTTGACTTGACTACAGCAGCTCGCTAGGAAATATTAACTAGTTTTCTGAATGACTAACATTAAATATTAATGATAAAACCTGTTCCTGCTCAATACAAACCGGACCGGTCCTAACGTTAGTGGACGGAAAGCTGTTAGCTCGTCATGCTAACACGTTAGCCTCACCCGGGTTTGATGAATTTCATCTTCATCGTTTCCGCCTCGTCGTTTGTGATATTACCGGAACATCTTCTGGTTTTTGTTAAAACGTGGACAATTTTTTTTTCTTAATTATTGTGTCAATGCAGCAGCCGGCAGGTTTGTTTTCATTTCAAAATGGCTCACGTTCAGCCGCTTCATCTTCACTTCCGGTCACGTGACGCGGAGTCCGCGCTCATGTGGATCAACAGAAGTTTATTTTTTTATTTATATATATATGAACTAGAAAATATATTTGCAGATACATTTTTTTAAATATGATTTATTTTAAAGAATATTATTTTTATAATCTCAAAATAATTCTTGCTAAACTTCATATTTATAAACGTAAATTTACCAGTGTAGGAACTGTTTAGTCCATTCATATTCAACCCAATCAATTCCATTTGATTTTTTTTAATACCTGTGACCCCTCGGCCTTATTTACTTATTTTTTTTTTTTTTATTATTTTTTTGTCGTTGCTTGTTTTATTTATTACTGATTTAATTACATATTCTTTGGACTTCATACTTTTAACTGCACTGTTAATGCATATGATATGTGAATTATAAATATAGCTTTTTTTGCAGAAGAAATATTTAAAATAAATTTTAATATTACAATATATTTAATTATTACTATAATTTCATTGTAATATTAAATATAATTAAAAATATATATTCTATTATATACTATCCTTTTGTATACAATAGCGTTTATGTTACTTTAATGCATTTATTTATTGCATTATTTACTATTATTTATTTCATTGTCTGTGTCCTTATCCTGCGATTTCATATTCTGTCACAAAAATTGATATATACTTTATCTGTCTGTCTGTCTATATATATGTATATAGTTCTATAGACTATATTTATGTATTATATAATATATTTAACATATATTAACAGGGGGCGACACGGTGGTGCGGTGGGTAGCACTGTTGCCTCACAGCAAGAAGGTCGCAGGTTCAAGACCCGCCTTGGGCCTGGGTCTGGGGCCTTTCTGTGTGGAGTTTGCATGTTCTCCCCGTGTCTGCGTGGGTTTTCACCGGGTACTCCGGTTTCCTCCCACAATACAAAACATGCTCAGGCTAATTGGTAAACTCTAAATTGCCCATAGGTGTGAGTGTGAGAGTGAATGGTGTGTGAATGGTGTGTGTGCCCCACGATTGGCTGGCGACCATCTGGGGTGTATCCCCCTGCCTCTCGCCCATAAAGTGCGCTGGGATAGGCTCCAGCAGACCCCTGCGACCCCGAAAGGGAATAAGCGGGATAGACAATGGATGGATGGATGGATGGATATATTAACAGGGCTTTTTCAAGTCTTACAATCAAAAAAACAACATTTTAGCATTTCACATACTATAGGAAACTTAACTTATTCTCAATGCCTACAAAATTGAAAGAGGACTATATCTTAGACACCAGCAATTCTACATGCAATACATGTTTATTCTAATTGTTCTCTATGTTGTAATATACTTCTATATGTAGAAAGTGGGGCGACACGGTGGAGCAGTGGGTAGCACTGTTGCCTCACAGCAAGAAGGTCGCAGGTTCAAGACCGCCTTGGGGCCTGGGTCTGGGACCTTTCTGTGTGGAGTTTGCATGTTCTCCCCGTGTCTGCGTGGGTTTTCACCGGGTACTCCGGTTTCCTCCCACAATACAAAACATGCTCAGGTTAATTGGCAAATCTAAATTGCCCATAGGTGTGAGTGTGTGTGTGAATGGTGTGTGGATGGTGTGTGTGCCCCACGATTGGCTGGCGACCATCTGGGGTGTATCCCTGCCTCTCGCCATAAATGCGCTGGGATAGGCTCCAGCAGACCCCTGCGACCCTGAAAAGGAATAAGCGGGATAGAAAATGGATGGATGGATGTAGAAAGTGCCAAAATGATCTTTGAGCACAGTGGGTCAAAACTTCACAAAATATACAAAATCAGGGAGGATCTAAAAATGAATCACAATGATCAGAAAGCTGTAACCTCCATTAAAATGCCAGGTTTGTTATGTTCGTTGTATTTGGACAACTTCACTTCTGCTTATTTTCTGATTTTCCTGTGTTGACAGTGAGTCAAAGCTCACAGAAGATGCTGTTTACACATTCTTCTGTAGCTCATCCGTGCCATTTTCTCTTCATCACGACGAACTGTAAACTTCTTGATCTCACGAGAGACGCCTGCACGCCGTGATTCACTCAAACAACCTAATCCTACACTTATAAAGCGCTGGAAAAAATGCTTTTTATAAAAAATAAATGTCTCTAGAACTCATTGTGTTGGGCCAGAATACGATTTGCCCTGCAGATTCAATCAGTTGAACTATTTAGAATTTTATTTTTTATTTATGGAAGTGGATGAACTTTAACTAGAACTTTACCTTTTTTAATTTACAAAATCTTTTCTTCATAGAAATATTCTCACAATTAAATAATCCCCTCCCCTGCCAAGAAAAAAACCTTCAATTTATAATAATAATAAATAACTATTCTCCTCTAACATAATAAATCAGTGTGGAAAGTGACTGCCAACGATTAGCTATGGAAAATAACTTGGAAAAAATGAAAGTGGTGGGTCAAAAGTGGAGCAGAAGAGGGGAAAACTAATCAAAATTTTCTCTTGTTCCAGCAGACAGTGAAGGCAGCACCGAATATTATTATCCAAATAGTCAAAAGAGCTGAGGTGACCAGACACCTTAGGTAAAAAGTCTTTTTATGGGGCTGGATAGTGAGAATAGAACAACCTGGAGGAGCTTCCTCTGCAAGAACTTCAGCATTACTGCTTTAATTTATCATTTTAAAGCCAAAAAACCTAAAACAGCAGCAAGAGAGGGAGAGTGAGAGACGTCTAAGAAGGAAAACGTGCAAGGCTGACGTCTTTAAGTTTGCAAAAAGGACAGAAAACAAACAGAATCCCTGTAAACGATAGACTGTATTTCTCAGGTATGTGCTTCCAGATGTTTCTTTGAAAAACACATGTAAAGTTTTATTCTGATTAATCATGCAATATTAAAAAAATGTGTAGAAAAACCTAACCATATCTGAAATTCAGTTAAGTGGTTTTAATTTTATTCAGCTTCTTGCCATTTTCATTTCCTCCCTGACCTTCACTTCTTAACTAAGTTAAGACTTTTCTGCTCTATTTAAGGCATAGATGCTTTTGGTTCTTCAATAGTAAAAACTGCTGTTGCTCACTTTATGTCTCCATGTATAAACACAAACTACATTTGAAATCAGGTTTAGCTTTAGTTTTAATCCTTGCATTAGTGTTACGGATTTCATTAATTAATGGTAGGATGAAGGTTTCTGTGATGCATGTAAATTTTGTGCAATGAAACATGATTTGCCAAAAATCATAAAATCTAAATTGCACTATCTGCCAGAAAAATCACAATTGCATTTTTTTTTCCTAAAGTCACCCTACGATATAAAGACAGTAAACACCACTGCAGCCGACATTTACCTCTGATATGAAATTCTAAAACATCCAAACTTCTTTTTGCAACTTGCAGAATTTCAGAGTGAGACTATCACATGGTGATCTAAATACAAACCCTTGAATAAACAACATTTTAAGAGGAATATGTGCATGAACAAACCAACACAAATGATGCATCAATAGTTAAGTCAACAGAGTCCTGGAGTTCTTCTGTTGCACACAGTTTATTTAACAATATGGTATATAAGTAAGAAATGAGTCTTTTACCAGTTTATACAGTGATTTCATTCTCTCTTCCTTATATTTATAGTATTTTGCTTAATAACTTGATTTACAATAGGAGAAAAAAGCAAATCCCCCCCCCTAATTCAAGTTTTTTCGTGAGAGAGGAATGAGCATTGATAACGTTTAAGTTTCCTCGGGGTGAATCTCCAACGTGCCCTTCTCATCCCTAGATCACACAAACACACACACACACACACGCGCACACGCGCACACACACACGCACGGCTTAGTGTAGAGTTTAGAGGACGGGGCGTCATCCGAGATGTGGCCCAACAACAATCGGCGATCATTCCACCTCAGCTTAGGGGGCTGGTCTCTTTCTCACGCTCTCTTTACACTTTACAACATTTGTATGACAAAAAAAAGAAAGGAAAAAAAAAAAAAAAAAAAAAAAAAAAAAAGTATGACAATTTTTTTCTTCTTTTTTTTTTTAATGTCAAAGCAACAAATTTTCTACACCTGCAAGACAGATTTTTTTTTTTTCCAAGTTCCAGGCCACTGAGATGTAGGCTGCAGTCCGTGTGTTTCCTTTAGTGACTGTGAGGGTGTGTGTCAGTGTCTTCATGTGCGCCTGCATACATGCCTGTGTATACACAACCTGCCGCAGTCCGTTTTTTCCTATTTTTTTTTTTAATACAACTGAGTGCTCTTCATACACGCAAAAAAAAACAAAAATTAAAAAAAAAAAAAAAAAAGAGGAAGGGAGCGGGCTCTGTCCCTGAACGCATCGTCTTGGAGTAATGGTACAACATATGATTACAATTGCCAGGAATGACAGCTTGAGAGAACAGAAAACCTGGCCCGATTTCCCACACAAATTATTTTTACAGTTTTCAACACAAAAAAAAAAAAATGCTTTTAAGTTTTTTTTTTTTTTTTTTTTCCCAAAGGTACAAAATAAAAAGATATGAATAATATAATGCAATTGTACATTTTTTTTCTTTAAAAAAAGAAACAAGAAAGGCATGAAACCATACCAAAACAAAAACCAAAAAATAAATTGAGTATTGAACACATTTGGTCTCAACCAAAAAATATATTCTTTGTGATTTTAAATTTCATTTAAGAAGCAACTTGCAAATCCCTCAACATCTTAAGGAAGAAACGCCCATTCATCGGGTTAGGAAACAATTACATTCCCTACAAGTGTTCACTTTTTTTTTGTCTTTTTCTTTTATTTTCTCCCCTTGACCAATTTTTTTTTAATCTTTTTACAACAGTTGAAACTTTTTACATGTCAGTACAAAATAACGTTTTCAACCTTAGAAAGAACAAACAAAGCCCTCTAACGGGATAGAGTCTGGGGGGGGGGGTAGGATGGGAGGAAGGGTCCCTGGGAGCGAGATTCATCGTGTTCTTTTTACTTCCCAGCAGAAATGCTACAATCCCTCCACAAACTTCTCCAGAGTGTCTCCTGTAGCGTCCCCCACCATCCCCAAGTCACTGTTCAGCCCCCCCCTGCTGGGCGTGTTAAGCTGCGGTAGCATGGCGCTCTGTTCTGGCGTCCCCAGGTGGTGGGGGGAGCCCGAGTGGGGCGGGGGCGGGTGCTGCGGCGAGGGCTGCGGCTGGTTCTGGACCTGCGGCGAGGGGCTGGAATGTGGCGTCTGCTGCTGCTGCTGCTGGGGGGGCGGACACGGCGACTGGACCGGCGCCGGGGAACGGACCTGGTTGCTGAGGGCGTTGGCCAGCGCGGGCTGGCCGGGGAGGTGGGCCCCACCCTGGGGCTGGCCGGCCAGCAGGTGGGTCTGGGGGCTCATGGGGCCGGGCTGGGCGGGGGAGCCCATCTGCTGCTTGAGGACGGCCTGCTGCTGCTGGGGGGGGAGCTGCTGCTGCTGCTGCTGCTGCAGCATGCGCTGGTGCAGCAGCGTCTGGGGGGGGTCCATCCCCATGCCGGCCTGGGCCATCTGAGCCATGGGCGCCTGCATGGCGATCTGCTGCTGCTGCTGCTGCTGCTGCTGCTGCATGCGGAGCTGCGAGTACGTGGCCGCGGTGCCCTGCGTCTGAGCAGGGAACTGGCCCGGGTGGCCCTGAGGCATCACCCCCCCCTGCTGCTGTTGCTGCTGTTGCTGTTGCTGCTGCTGCTGCTGCCGTAAGAGCTGCCGGCGGTAGATCTCCTGGATCTGCTGGGCGGAGTTGTGCGCTGCGTTCATCAGCTGCCCCTGAGCCCCTAACGTGGCCATGCCCTGGGCGGGGGTCTGCTGCTGCTGCTGGGGGGGCATCCCCGGTCTCTGCACCACGCCCCCCGGCATGGCCATGGCCTGCATCGCGGGCATGCCCTGCTGCTGCTGCTGCTGCTGCTGCTGCTGGCCCACCTGCTGCTGCTGCTGCGGCTGGTTGGCGTGGTACTTGGCCGTCCGCTGCTTGATGAAGGCGGCCATGAGCTGCGGGTTGGACTTGAGGATGTTGAGGACCTCCTGCTGCTGCCGGGGCGAGCTGGGGGACTTGAGGGTGCGCAGGAGGTCCTGGAGGGCGTTGGGGGCGATGGCGCCGGGCCTCTGTGGCGCCTGCGGCCTGGCGCCGGGTTGCTGTGGGATCAGCATCCTCTGGCCCGGCTGGGGCTGCAGCATGGCCCGCTGCATGGTCATGGCCTGCTGGGGGGTCTGGCCCGGCACGTGGCCCGCCTGCTGGGTCTGAGCGGCCTGCATGGGGCCCGCAGCGCCGGGCCACTGCCCGGGGGCCATGCCGGGCTGCATGACCTGTGGGCCGCGGGGGCCCGGCACCATCTGCATGGGCGGCTGCATGGGCCCGGCCATGCGCTGCTGCGGCTGCTGCGGGTTCATGGGCAGGCCGTTCATGTTGACGCGGTAGTTCTGCTGGTTCTGCTGGGCCTGCGCCATCATCTCGATGTGCCGCGCCATCTTGACGGCGGCGAGCGGAGGCTGCTGCTGCGGCGGCAGCTGCTGGGGGGGCTGGGGCTGCTGGGGGAGGGGGGACTGCTGCTGGTGTAAGGGGGACGCCTGGGGCCCGGGTTTGCCCTGGGATACCGCCGCCTGGGGCTGGCCGTTGCGCGGCGCGTTGGGAAAAGACGGGGACATGACGCCGGCCGAGCCGGGCGTCTGCGGCTGGTTGGAGAGCGGCTGCTGCGGCGTCTGGGGAGTGTTGGGCTGGGCGTGGGAGTTGGGAGTGCTGGGGGCCACGGAGGCCGGCGGGGACGGCAGCGGCATGGTGCGCCCCTGCATGGTCGCCATCCTCCTCCTCATGAGCTGCGCCTGCTGGAGCCGGTGCTGCAGCTGCTGCTGCCGCAGCTTGTGCTTGATGTTCAGGCAGAACGGGACGGGGCACTTGTTCTCCTGGCAGTGCTTGGCGTGGTAGCAGCACAGGGCGATGAGCTGCTTGCACACGGGGCAGCCGCCGTTGGTCTTGCGCTTGCAGCCCTTGGTGTGCTGCACCACCCGCTTCATCTTCTGGCAGGACGGCAGGGAGCAGTTGGCGTTGCGGCACTGGCAGGCGTGGACCAGCGACTGGATGCAGCGCTGGATGCTCAGGCGCCGGCTCTCCTGTGGGCTCTTGGAGGCCTCTCCGCTCTGGCTGTTGCTGTCGTCGTCCAGGCCGAGGCCCCACTTCACCATCTGGTGCTCGTGGCCCTTTGAGTTGTAGCAATTAATGCACAGGTCAAAGTCCTAAGAAAAAGGGGAGAGAGAAACAGGGACGTGGTGAATAATGTCAGGTCAAACCACATCTGTTAAGTATTTTCCTATGCATCCTACATTTAAGCAAAGGTTAAAACTCCTGTTTGAAGAAGCAGCTGGCCTAGAACATTGCTATGCTGCGATAGATTAGCCTGCCAGGTCCTCTTCTTCTATTGTACTTTTTTAAATCTGCTGTGTATCTGGAGTCCTGCCCTGTGTTTTCTATGTTTTCTCATTCTCAGAGCATGCTGCAGTGCAGCCACTGAGGAATCTACGGATGTTGGAGGGTCTGATGCTGTCCTGGTGAAACCTGGAAGCTGTGATGGATCCTGTCGCCTTCATTTGATGTCATATTCAACTTTTCCTATTCTCAATGTATTGTTCCTACCTGCACACATCTTCTATTGCACGCCTGTCCTCCAATTTGGAAGTGGAATCCCTCCTCTGTTACTCTTAATTTATTTCCCCCCACTGTTAAAAGGTACAAACTGTGAAGCCTATTGGAGCAATTCTGCGATTTGTGATTCTGGGCTATACAAATAAAAATGAATTGAATTGAATATTCATCAAAAGTCCTTTAAAAAAACAGTACGCGCAGTTCCTAAGCAGCACAGGTCACATGTTGTTCTAAAGCCTGGCTATTGGAAATATCAGATTTGGATGGTCTTGTCATGGGAATCTTCCATTGGGTCACACTGCTGCCCAATCAAACCAAAAGGTGGCCATTTGACCTCATGCTTTGATGGGCTCATGCATGATGTCAATCGATGCAAAAACTATTTAAAGACCATATTTGTTGCAATACTTGTGCATAAAAAACAATGACTGAAGTACTCCCCTGTACTGCTCATGGTACAGTGTGTTTTATAAATATCTTTCTGAATAATTTAAACACTGACTGGCTTCCACTTCTTCTTAAGAGGCAGAATACAGAAAACCCAGGTGTAAAACTCACCTCGCACACGGTGCAGTGCCAGCGCGTCTCCACGTGGTGCTTGCACTCGTTGCAGGTGTACACGAAGCGGTCCTGGCCCTGGTTGTGCAGCTCCACCAGCATGCACATGGTGCTCCACTTGCACCTGCGGAGGGAGCTGAACTCCCAGTGCTTGTCCCGGGCCAGCGTCAGGAAGGCGTCGCGGCCGTCCATCAGGTCGCAGGAGAGCAGCGGGTCGGGGTCCATGATGGGGGGCAGGGTGTTGACCATCGGGGCCGAGTGGAGGTGGATCACGAAGAACACCTTCAGCAGAGCGAGAGAGACAGAATAATGATGTGTGATGCTAAACCAGTGAAGGTTTATTTTGATCTGGCAGTCATCAGCGACCCTCTCGCTGGCATGAGTTAAAGTGACGATTTTAACCGCATACAACAGTCAGTCATGGGAACATATTTTCGAGCATTTAAAAACCAATAAAAGACAGCTGCATATGATGCAGGGTTTGTTTCTCGGCCAAGTTAGCCGCTACAGTATACGTATTCATCTTAATAATGAGACGGGCAGCACACGTGCGTTTCTGTTTTAAATCAACCGCTCATAGTCTAATTTATCATTATTTCAGTCAAACGCTGAGAGCGACTTTTAATGAACAGTCTAAGGAACTCGCAGTAGGTCCAGCGCGTCTGTGTCGGTCCACTCTTTATCTAAACATCAAGTGAATGAATCTAAAATGTAATCATGTAATCTAATACGTAAAAAAGCAATTGCAATTTAGGACTTGAAATATATAAGATGAAATAAAGCAAATGTTAGTTTATGGTCTCTTGCTACTGCACAACTCGTATGCGTCTGGAACGTGTGAATTACCCATTAACTATGAAGCAGAAGTAGTGATCGACCTGCGCTTCCCTGTTACGCACTTTTATTTAATCATGTGCATGTTCTGTCCACATTGCATGGGAGCGAGCCTCTGTAAATATCCCCCGTGGTAACGTGGAGTCGTTTTTCCTGCTTCGAGTCGCGGTCGACTTCTTGCAAAGTCTTCACAAACTTTGCAACTTTCTAACGTCTGGTTTGTCCTTCACGAGTCTGAAACGTGGCCACGCTTTAGCCTTCCTCTGAGACACGTTTTACAGCCGTTTAACAACCCTCCACCTCAGGTTTCAGCTTCTCTCAGTGCGTGCGATTTTGTCAGAAAGTGCGTCATCGCGTGGATATAAAAGTGTATTTTAAAACCCCCCCCTCGGCTGTGTGTAATTCCTAATAACGTTATCCGTATGTGCTTCTGTAAGCTTTTTTCTATCTTGAAGAATCTCTGAATATCATGCAATAAATGTCTATTTATGCAAAAACAAAAACTCAAAACAGGGTCAGAACCACTTGTAGACTTTGTGGAAACGAGTCG
>JAYKQN010000003.1:30355000-30447500 GCA_036785175.1 Eupleurogrammus muticus
ACCCAAAGGTAACTCACCCGAGTTTCTTGACATATTCTAGATAGCCGATGAGGATCTCGTGGTACACCGCTGTTCGTAAAGTGCGAGGTCTGAAGAAGTGAATACTGTCGAGGTATGATATGTAGACCCGTCTGCGAGGTGAAGGGATGGAAGGGGGGGAAAAGGTAAATATCACTGATAAAAAAGAAACTGCTCAAGTGCCATTTACAGCAATGAGGTGCACGGACCTAGTGTTGGGGAACGGGCACTCCGAGCCGTACTCCTGCACGTGCATCCCGAAGAAGCACACGTCCACTCCGTCAATCTCCTCGAAGGCGAAAAGTGCTTTGGTTCTGTAGGGGAAGGTCTCGGACAGCTCACCCATGTCCACAAACCTGTTGTCAAGGAGAGAAAATAATGAGGATTAAGACGTGTCAGTGCAGAGGAATCCACAGATATATTATTACTGAACTAGCAAAGCCTGGATATGAAATCTGGCCACTGCACACTTTGACCTCTCAACACAAATAACAATATTCTACTGCTAAAACCATCTTAAATTAAAACTCTAATGCACATGTGTCAAACTCACGTCCTGGAGGGCTACTGTGGGTGCAGGATTTTGTCCCAACCAGGCAGTAACACCTGATTCTACTAACACAAAACTCAGGGTTCCCACACCTTTTTCATGAACAAATTCAAGCACTTTTCAAGCACCAGTTTTTCACTTTTCAAGCACCTTTAAATAGGTAGCCTACTCGTTGTGTTTGCCACTGTATGGCATAATAGTATGGGTCTAATTAGCATTATTTCATATGGTGGTAGATTGAATGTTTGGATTTTTAACTCATTGTGAACTGGCTTGTATTCTCAGCTTGTGAACAGTGCATTGTGTCACTACCATAGCGCAATAACAGTGACAAATGCCTGAAGGGGGATAAAGTATTGTATGTATCAGCAGACGAGGTATTTATTTTCACTGCATGTAAAGGTATTGGATCAAGCGCGTAGCCGCTTAGGAAACATTTTTGTTTTCTCTTGGTTTATTGAGATAGACAGCACAAAAAATTCAAGCATTTTCAAGGAATTCAAGCACCCGTGGGAACCCTGAAAACTGGATTCTAGAACAAGGAGCCCTGCTCTAATAGGACTGGTATAGCACAGTGTATAAAATTAGTTTTCAATAAGCTGCCAGTCAGGAGAAGTTGTCTTGCATAATCGGACAATTCAAATCAAGTGGACTTGAGTCGATATAAAAAGCAAACAACCTTGAATCAGGCAACCTGGAGATAATACGTTCTGCTCTAAGGGGGGCCTCTTCCCCGTGAGGACGGAGGGGAGTGTGCTCACTTTGATCTCGTGTGATGAAAAAAAACCACTTGTGAGGTACTCGGGGACGGCATGCACGCCATCTTGTTTAACATGCGGGTCTTACAATCACGCTGAGTGGCTATGAAAAGCTTCATAGAGAGCATTCAGGAACATTAAAATAAGCTCAGCACATCTACAAATAAAAAAAAGGCGGGTATTGAGTCGTCTTGAACATCACGGCCTCCCCGTCACAACGGGTGATGCTCTGGTTGCTAATTCATGTGTTGGATATAACGTAGCGCCTTCTCACCTGGCTTTCATGCCCGGTTTCACCTCCACCGTTTTGTCAGAGCTCGCCACCACTCGCACAAACACCTCTCCGGCCTCCGGGTGGTTCTGTCTCTTCAAGTATTTATTCACACGGTCCTCTATGTACATTCCCAATCGCGTCGACTGCAGCCCTACAGTGAGCAGGAGAGACATTTTTAGGATAAAACCTGCAGCAGAAGTGAGGAACAAAACAGAAACCGATGGCTTTGGGTGAAAGTGATGCTCCCCGTGAGAGGGCGAGAGCTTGGATCTGTTAGCACCACATGTCGTAAAGGTCACGGGGCAACAAACACTGAAGAATAATGCCAGTGGAAAAACCACAATGCACACACACACACACACACACACACACACACACACACACACACACACACACACAGCGCGGGAAAGCCACTGGAAGGAGAGCGCCATATGCAGCCCATGTGCAGAGGAGTGTGGTTTATATTATCCGGTGCTCTGGTGCAAAGTATGAAACACAATCAAGAACGCTGATTGGAAGAGCTTAGATTAGTGTGTGTGTGTGTGTGTGTGTGTGTGTGTGTGTGTGTGTGTGTGTGTGTGTGTGTGAAAAGAGAGAGAAAAGTACAAACTTTTTGCAGAAAACTTGTTTTCCTTCCGTGCTTTTCCGCTTTTCTTCAAACAGTTGTCACAGATGAATCTAGTAAAAAACGGGGGGGAAAAAAAACGAGTTAATATCCACACGGGGCAATGTGAGCCAAGTCAAGCTAAGTAAAGTAAGGGTTAAATCCTCACCCGGATGGCCAGATGACCTCGTAGTGTAAGACGCATATCTGGTGCATCTTCCGTCCACAGTCTTTACATTCAACGAACCTGCAGAGAAACGAACGTGTCGTTAGACGTCTGTTAAAAAGCCTCAGATCTGTGCAGCAAGCTGAAGTTCTCCCTGCATCCTCTGACCTAGTTGACTTGATGTTTAGGCACAAAAGAGCGAGGCGGCTTCAAACCCTGTTCCTGTGCTCAGAGTATGAATGTTGATATTTTTTTTTTTTTAGTGCTGAGGCAGCAAGTCACACAAAAATCTTCATTCAACGCCCGTGTGCCGCCGGCCGTTACCGAGCGAGGCAAGCTCGCCTTTGTGGGAGGTTTAAAGGATAAATTGTGCATCCCCCCCCACCTCCACACACACACACACACACAATTTCTATGACAATATGAAAGGATATTCACTGCATGTCAAAAGTGCTCAAGGCCTATGTTGCCTGATGGAGTTTTAACACTCAGCAGGTGGCGCTGTCGAGTTAAAAAAAAAAAACAAAAAAACAGCGATTGATCGGAGAAAGAGAAAAATATGCAGAGTGTGCACCAAAAAAAAGCACAAAAACAAAGCCAGATGTGGGTGGCAGAGAAGAAATTTAAAAAGATGTGATCCTGAACACATAAGTAAGGAAAAGGCAGTGAAATGATGAGGAACTGAGGAGGAGTGAACTCACGGTTCAGGGTCCAGTACGTCGTTCTTCTTCCTTTCAAACTGGTCTTTCGATATCATTCTGAATAGAGACAAACAATGGGTAGAGGAGAGAAAGGTGTGAGGTAATGGAAAAAAAACACACACACACAAAGAGCAGAGAATAATCCAAATAGGAAAACCCTGAGCTCTGAGGCTTCTCATTGCCAGTTTAATCCTGTGTGGGAGACGACGAGACAATTCACACACAATAGATGCCTTTAGTCCATGTGCCAGCATGTGGACTGGTTTTCTATAGCTCCTAAATAATGGAATAATAATCACAACAAACAACAAACTCATGACGCTCTCCATGAAACAGATTCCAAATACTGGAAATAATATGTCCTTTAATTAACAGAAAAATGAATCCACTTTTGAGAAATAATTTATGTGCAACTTCCTGATATGCTATGGGTCCAATAATAATCCAACAAATAACCAGCATCCCTTTAATTCACATTTTAACATGTACATGATATTTCATCATACAAGAAATGAAATAGAGAGATTGTTTTTGCAGCTGTCTCACTATTCTACAAGAGAGTGTGCACAGCAAATATATCTTGTTGGGATTCTAACGTGAAGGTTTTCTAATGCTGTGAAAAGTTTAACTCACGTCTGTGGCTGTGCAGGATCGTCTCCTAACGTCACGCTCTCCCCCTGGATCTCATTGAAGCACTTCTCACAGAAATGGTACCTGCAGCAACACACCAGCAGAACATTCAGCAAAAAACACATTTTCTTAATGTGAATTAACATCAGTTCATCATTAATCTTATTTAGTATGTTATCCAGGCAAAAGACTGTAAAATGCCTCAAAAATAAGCACTTAATGCAGTTGAAAAAGCCAATGTTATTGGTATTATTCATTTCAATTAAACAGGCCTCGACGGTAGAATGTTGTGTGTCACGTACTCATAAAAAATAAAGTGACTCAGGCCGATTGTTGAACATTCTAGTGTGACTTTACCAACTCTAAACCTAATTTGTCCTTTTATAATATTGTGCAAACTCTAAACTTACATTACCCCAGAGATAAATTAAACAAATGTAAAGTCACTTTCCCATTTTCTATTAAACGTAACTGATTTTCCAACATACAGTGTTGACAAATTTAGACAAATGGTGCCTCATTTCCTGGTTTTTAAATCTAATAGACTCTAAATCGTAAATCCAAATGTTAGGCAGGAATTGTGACATTCCCTATGTTATTTTTTTCAAGTTTTGGGAATACACAAAACACCTAAACTAAAACTTTACCTATTAGTCATTTAAGCGGATGGCTGGACATACAGAAAACGCTGTGTGTCTGGAATATTAAAAAATGAAGTGAACATTCTAGTGTGACTTTAGCAACTTTTTCATCACTTTCCCATTTTCTATTGAACATAAAGTGATTTTCCAACATACAGTGTTTTTAAATTTACACAAAAAGTGCCTAATTTTCCAGTTCCAGGCATTCAGGCGTGACCTGTGAGATTCCAAAGCTTTGCCCCACCTGCTTCATAACAGAGGAATCAGGGAATCCCTGAGCTCCTATTGAGAGTGTAAATGGTCCTCGCTGCATGAGCCTCATGTTGTCGGCTGTATCACCGCCGCTGCTGCTCGCTCACAAAAAAAAGTGCCCAAAAAAGTGTTGGAAAACGGCTGCAGCTACAGTGTTCGTGCAGCAGGGGGCGCAAGGGAATGTGGTGCAAGCGCTCAGAAAGGAAAAAAGGCAATGATGAAAGCTGTTCGTGGCCTTAACCAAAGCATTGCATTTTCATCCGCCGTACAAGACCCCTCTGTTAAAATCTAACGCAGTGAAAAAAGGGGGCAGAAAAACACTAAGTTCACTCTGGTTTAGATTGCTGAGTGAGAGAAAATAAAAAAATCCAAGCAAACTGATTTGCTGCTTTCAGCGTCGTGACGCTCCGTCGGGTTTAGTGTCTTTGGAGTGTTTCCCTTTATGTGCAATGCTGGAACGTGGTTGTTAACAAATGTCGAGAGGAACAGAGAGAGAGAGAGAGAGAGAGAAAACATTTGGTGGTCTTATGCCGTGCCAGGACCGGGAGGCAGAGCCATTAAACCCGTCATGATGACACTACTGCCTGGATCCCCGCGGTCCCTATAGAGCCACAACAGATCACAGGCTGCGTGGAACGGCTAATACACTTCAAATGGCCGCGTTTACGGCCCATCAGAACACTTAAGAAAAAAAAAAAAAAAAAAGCGACCGCGCGCGCAAATTACAATCCGTACGAGATGATTCAGTGCGATTAAAATTCTGTTTTTATACCCAAACCCCCGTTAACTGGGACACACACACACACCTGTTCTGATAGCTGTAGTATGTGCCTCCGGTGGGTATGGTGCAGAGCTGCTTGCCGTAGCAACACAGGGTTTGAGGAGAGAACTCGTACTGCAAGGGGGGAGAAAAAAAAAAAGACAAAGGTGGTTAAAGCTTTTCTAACTAAACCAGAAAAATTCAGCTTGCTTCAGCTCTCTACACCGAATCCTCCCCGCTCCCGCCTCACCTTGCGGCCGCAGCAGTAGCCCAGGCCCTGCATGACGGGGTCGATCTCGGACTCGAACACCTCGGCCAGCTTGCTGCAGTACTTGTAGACGCGGGACGTCTTGCGGTTGTAGAGCCAGGCGTTGTTGAACATCAGCCACACGTCGTCCACGTACTGCCACGGCTCCTGGTACTGGCCCGTGTCCAGCTTGCGCTTTATCGTGGACAGGTCGATCGGGTTCTTGACGATGTCGAAGTAGTCCTGGAAAGACGTGAGGGTGCTGGTGTCAGACTGTGGTGCTGGACTCGACTAATCTTCAACTATTACAATTAATTGTAAATGTCAATCTGCTTCTTTTGTTTGTTTTTTGTTTTTTTATACAATATGAACTGATGATCTTTTTGTTAGTCAAAAAAATTGAAATTGAATCTTCAGCTTTGGGAACCATTACACCATTACATACACCATTTTATGAACCAAAAAACTAATTGATTAATAAGTCAAAGTAGTGAAAAAAGGCACTAAATAAGTAAATAAATACATGTACACACACACATATATATATATACACACATATATATATACACACACACACACACACACACATATATATATAAATATATATAAGGGATGCACCGATGTGAAAATTTCGGCTGATATCGATATCCGATATACATATCGGCAGTCACTGCCGATATCGATATATGTAGAGAAAAAAAGTTTTCTGTAGTGTCACAAATTTAGTACAGACCAGAAAAAACACTGTACAGTGATCCCTCGCCACTTCGCGGTTCACTTATCGCGGATTCGCTATTTCGCGGATTTTCATAATGCATTTTTTTTTTTTTTTTTGGTGCATTGTGTTCTGCATTCTGATTCGCTAAAAACTCACTCCCGCTTCTTGTATCAAAACATGCTACGAATTGTGCTATCATGTTGTCGTCTCGTGCAGTTATGTGTACGTACATAAAACAGCTTGGCAAATTTACATTAAGTTGGCCAAATTATCTTGTAATTTCGAACATCTCCTAAACCCATAACGTCGACGAAACGGCCTGGACGGACAAAAGCACCTGCGGATGGGCCCAAACGGTGGAAGATGCTACCTATCTCAGATAAAGTTAAACTTCTGGACATGCTAAGGGAAGGTAAAAGCTATGCAGCCGTTGCTCGCCATTACGGAATCAATGAATCTTCCGTTCGTTACATAAAGAAGGAGGAAAAAAACATAAGGACGACAGCAGCAGTCAATTTTAATACGAATGCAAAAAGGGTTTTAACTGTCCGCAACAAGACCATGGTACGGATGGAGACGGCATTAGCTCTGTGGATTAATGACTGCAGGAAAAAAAACATAACCCTGGATACAAACGTTATCTGCACAAAAGCGAGAATGCTTTATGAAAACCTACACGTGAGTGACTATTTGTATACATGTAATAGTTGCTAATTGTAAAAAAAAAAGAAGTTCTCTAGTTTTCTATTTCGCGGATTTCACTTATCGCGGGTCATTTTCGGAACGTAACCCCCGCAATAAACGAGGGATTACTGTAAATTTGAAACACACAATAGTGCTCTTTATTTAAAGGAAGGCTCACTGTAAAACTCTGTCATGTGGTTAGAGGAAGTACGGCGGAGCGGACCCGATGGAGCTCCACGAAGGCGGCGACGTCGGCGGCCGCGGCGGAGGAGGGGGCGGCGGCCGGCGATGAGAAGGCGGCAGGACGGCGTCCGACACCCCGGAGCAACGTTCTGCGCATTTTTTTTGTCTTTTCGGGCGATGCGATGTGACGGAGGAGCCCGCTAGGAGAAACCGCTACAGTTAGTTGGGTCACTGTCTGCGTGTCTCTCGGCGACGCGCTAAGCTAGCTGGTCCTAGCGGCTCCTCCGTCACATCGCATCGCCCGAAAAGACAGCGGCCTCCTCCGCCTCCGACGAGAAGGCGGCAGGACGGAGTCCGACACCCCGGAGCAACGTTACGCGCAGGAGCCCGCTAGGACCAGCTAGCTTAGCGCGTCGCCGAGAGACACGCAGACAGTGACCCAACTAACTGTAGCGGTTTAACTCTGCCAATTGTTGACATATCGGCCAGAATTTGTTGATATCGGACCGATACCGATAAGTTAAAAAACGTGACATATCGGCCGATATATATCGGTTGGCCGATATATCGTGCATCACTAATATATATATATATATATATATATATAAAATAAATAATACAAATTCTTTAATTAACACAGATAGGGAACCAAAGTGTTTTTTTTCAGTATATTCTATGAAAGTCAAAATGCATCAGTTCACCAACACTGTTTTTGCAACTCTCCTGACCTGGATTGCATCTACTAATCATTTCAATAACCAATGGATTAATCGACTATTAAAATAGTCTTTGGCTGCAGCCCTGTTGGTGATTGAGTGCTGCTGAATGACGGTGATCAACATTTAACGTCTTATACTAATAACTAACCTAACATCAGGTGAAACCATTTTTATTTAACCCAACATGAGACCTCAAGCTGATTTTAAAGGTGTTGTGTGTGCGTGCTGCCTACCGGGATGCCCAGGACCATGGGGTCCACTGGCTGTCTGAAGGGCAGGGACTCTGGATCCTGCCTGTACAGGGACTCCAGGGTCGGCATCAGGGCCTGGCGCAGCTCCTCAGGCTTAAAAACTGGAAGAGAGAAAGACGAGATTCACACACACACACACGTTATGTACGTACGGGGAGAGAAGATTACAAATGTTCACTGGAGTGAGGCAGAAAAAACTGAAGGCAGCCATTGTGACACGTATTCTTCCTCTTCCATTTTTCTTTGTCTTATTCACGATAAAACAACTTCAAGAAGAAAAAAAAGAAGCTTGCGTAGCGGCGTATATCTGGGAGACGTCACCTGTTTCTGATATCAAACAGCCAAACAACTGAAACGGAATGACTTGTCGACACCAACACTCATGTTTCCTGGC
Source organism: Eupleurogrammus muticus (assembly GCA_036785175.1). Classification (NCBI taxonomy): domain Eukaryota; kingdom Metazoa; phylum Chordata; class Actinopteri; order Scombriformes; family Trichiuridae; genus Eupleurogrammus; species Eupleurogrammus muticus. The sequence goes on from JAYKQN010000003.1 coordinate 30,363,551, forward strand.
GTCTGACTAACGCCAACTACACGACGCATCGCCGGCTGCACGCTGGAGCAAAGAGTTTTGATTATTTCTGCCTCTGGCACATGCTGTTCCCCCCGTCTGTAAATCAGCTTTAATGGGAGTATCATGATTTGTTGAGGATGTTCTACCGACGGGTGCACAACCCTTTCATTATTTAGGCTTTAAAAACACTCCAATGGTCGGGGAAGAGCTAAAAAAAAAAAAAAAAAGTTTGGATGATTTTCAAAGGTAGTGCCAGAATAATAATGTTGTGATAATAAGTTTTAGTGAAATTCAAAATAAGTCATAAGTCACAGTTGGCAAAGCGTGGGTGTATTAACGTTACTGGCAGTGATGAAAACCCTCTCTGTTTACCCAGCAGATTTTGTTTCTATCAGTCCCAGATTTCTTATTCATCCCTTGGCACCGGGACTCACTTTTCCTCCGTGACTGAGAGGGGGACGAGGAGGAGGTGGTGCTGTTGGCCCCGCCCTCCTCCTCTTCTTTGGGATCCGTCTTCATTTCCGGCTTCTTCTCCTCCACCTCCATTGGCTCGGGCTTCTCCTCCGGCTCCTCCTTCTTCACCAGCGTCGAACCGGAGTCGTCCTCAGTCTGTCGAAGAAATACCAAAAACTCATCACACCGTGGTCGTGTTTGCTGTCAGAGGCTGTAGCGAGCTTAATTTTAAAGATGGAGCGAAGATATACACCAAGCTAGATTAGTACCAACTATGCAATAATAGCTTATTTGGCAGAGGGCTGAAATAACGCTTTATAATAAATAAAGTTAGGCTGAACTCTCTGTGTGTTCATGTGAGAACCGATTCATTGTTCTTTTTCTCATTTGCTTTAAAGCCTTATACCAGCAGTCTGCACTTCCACCATTAGTTTAATTTTTACACAGTGACACATATTTTAAGCAATTTAGAATATAACATGAATTAAGAGTAAAAGAAACCTTTATTATTCCTGTACCATTACTACTACTGCTATTATTATTGCCTAAATGGCACAGCTGGTGAAGGAGAAAGTTTCTTGCAACATCGAAATCAGCGTTTTATCGTTTATTCAGGAGCAGTGAACAGCAATTTTACTGATTTTTAAGACATGCACAATTTTTTATTTGGCTGCTTTTTTTTTGCTAATCAGCTTTTAAGATTATTGGCTAAATCAGCTGAAACGACGTCCGCTTGCGATGATTCGTGGAGTCATGTCGACTGAGGTTGTTTAATTCTTCATCCGAGCGGAGCTAGGTGTGCGGTCATGCTGTCTGAACACAGTTGGAACTAGCTGATGTATAATTAAATATGCATTATTAGGAGCTTTACAAGAAATAAAGTGATTAATCAGAGCAAATTGTGTAATAATTAGTTACATTTTTCTTTAATATGAAATCTAACTACGCAGAATTTTAAAACAAATCGTACATGGAGGTCAAAACGTGTGTGCTACACAAAATGAAATTAATGCTTATAACTTTTAATACAAAGAGGCGCACCAACTAATATCAAACATGTTAGTCATATTATAACAAATATGTAGATTGTTTATTTGAAATTCAGGTTTTCAAACTCCACTCTGAAAACGTTGAGCTTGCTGATGACTCAGTGCGAAGAGAGGAAGCCAAGCGGCAGCATGAATTCATGAGGAGACGTATGAGCCCCAACCCACCTCCATCCTGGGCTCAGTTTTGCCGCCAGCGGCGTCGAAGTCCTGTTGGTCGTGGTGCGGCTCCGTCTTGACCTCCTGGACGGGCAGGTCGGCGCTGGCGGCCGAGGCCGGCGTGGGCACCCTGTTGTCCAGGCTGGCCCCCGGCTGAGCTGACAGCTGAAACATAAGAGGCAGATAATATATGAAAAGGTATTTATGATGGTTTTATGGTGGGTTTTTTTTTGGTTTTGCATGCAGGGCTCCCATATGCAGGGCATTCCTCCCTAAAGATGCAACATTCCCGCTGTGACGGATGCTCAGAGATGGAGGAGATGCGGTTATCAGACAGAGGTGAATGTGGATGGGACAGGTTGGTACATGGCAGTCAACAGGGATGGGCAGTACAGGGGTTTCTGGGGGGGAGGGGGGTGGTCAGAGTGGAGGACATGCGGGCAGCTCAGTCTCACCGGTGTGGTAGGGGGCTGAGGCGGGGGCTGCGTCTGCGCCGCCGCTGGGAGCTCCGCCTGCGTTTGGGGCTGGGTGGGGCGGGGCGGGGTGGCGCCCTGGGCTGGGGCGGGGCCGGGGAGGGTGGGGGTGGAGCTGCGGCTGGAGGGCTGGGGGTGCGGCAGGTTAGTGGCCCCCCCGCCGGCCGTGGCGGCGGCGGCGGAGGAGGCGGCGGCGGCGGGCGGAGGAGGAGGCGTGGCGCGCGAGGGGGTTTGGGAGGAGGCTAGCTGAGGGCCCAGCGGGGGGCCAAGTGCATTCATGGGGAGGTTAGCGCTCTGCTGCTGCTGCTGGAGAGAAGGATACACACAAAGGGAAGGCACGCACCACCACACGCACGCACGCACACACACACAGGCACACGATAAGCAGACAAACACACAGTTATAAGGTCAAACACCACACAGAATTCGGGGTTTAGAGAGCACTTCGTGATTGGTAGGAGAACAATTCAAGAGCAATTAGTGCGCAGTATGATTGGTTAAAGTTCAGGACCTCAGCGGACGTCATCCGAGCTCACGACACCCACCCAGCCCACACCCCACACCAACGACACTCCCGGTCGCTCACCTGAGTGACGGCGGCCTGCGCGGGGGGCTGGCCCATGCCGGGCCCCACGGTGACGTTCATGGCGCCATTGGCGGCGATGGCGGCGGACCCCGGAGGGAACTGGGTCTGGGCCAGGAACTGGCCCTGGCTGGCCGTCTGGCCCACCATGTTGCCGCCGCCGTGGCCTGTCATCATGCCCTGGGCTTGGGGCATCCTGGAGGGCGACATGCCCATCTACGAGGCAGGGAGAGAAAGATGTTACCGTGGGGGCAGACAGACGGGGATTATGGGAGATTCTGACCAAACCCACATGAGACATTGAACGATCGGTTCCATTATAATAATGATAATAATGAATATAATAATTATAACAGTATTTGGTGTCAACCAGCATTTCTTATTTTGTGAAAAAACTGAAATATTAGGTTTCTTCTTCTTCTTTAGTTCCCTGTCCTTCCTTGTAATTTAAAGAGAATGATTTGGGAAATATTTTTATTAGTGATTCATATTATTTACTTTCTACTTTTCATTTTAAGTTCCCCTCAAGACATGTTATAAACTCAGAAGAAAAAAAATAAAATACAATACTCCATATAAATAAAAACAACCCTAACAAGGCTGGAAGCACATGTGCTTCTCCCTCATTCTAAAACTCTGGATTCACAAAGCCCCGCCCACCGCCGCCGTGCGCTTCCTGCTTCCTCTGTAGTATCAGCTTAGCCGTTAGCTTCATTAGCCAAACACCTGCAGGACCCTGCCGGCGCTCTGTCCCAGTGACCTCGCAGAGGAAGTACTGCAGAGCGGATAATCTCCCGCTGTTTATTCGGATAATCACCGCCGACGGTGGTGAGCCTGCCTGCCCGGTCCTGGAGAGGGGCTGCTGCGGTCCGGACAGGCCGCCGCTGTTTATTCAGCCCGGGGTAAGAAAACTACAGATCCCAGGGCATGAACAGCAGGAAACGGTCTGCTCAGTATAGTATGTCTGAAGCTTAGATATTAAAGGAGTGCAGAGAAATCTTTCCCTACAGCAGAGGAATGCGAAAATAACTAAGTGAAGAAGCTTTTTGGATGAAAGAATGAAACGTCTTCAAACTCTAAGAAAAAGTCCAGTTGCTCACAATTACACCTTTGACACTACAATGACATGGATGAGTGGGAATCTACACAGACAAAATAACTCTAGTGACACATTTGCCCATATCCAACATGAGAAATACTAACTACAATATACTAATCAATACAGTTATCACCAACTTTTGGCTTTGCATATGTCACATGCAACAGACAAGGTTATCCAAGGTTCCAACAATTAATTGTCCTGCTTTCTAGTTATTGCTTTAAACAAACGTAAATCATCTTGTTTGAAGGAATACAGCGTTTCCCATACATAGACCAACCCGTGGTGCAGCGCCACAGAATGAAAACCAAGTGCCACTAAACTATTCCACCTTTTTTCCCCCTCCCCAAAACACATTTTTGTCTTTTTTTTTTTTCCTTTCACACACAGACCAAGATCAAGAGCTGCACATACATGTCAATAAGAGTCACAGCTTTCAAACCAACAAACACAACTCGTTTGGTCCCCCTGATTAACACAGATTGACAGATGTAGTATTACTGGATTATTAACAAGCTTTTTCCTATAAGCTGATATTGTAGTCACATAAAGGCACAAATTCACATTAGCAAAGCAAATATTACACCATTATGTTCATGTTATTTTTTTTTATGCCTGTGTGTGTAGCCCTCCTCACCGCTGGGACGGAGCTCATGTTCACTTGCTGTGGGTGGTTCATGGGCGAGGCAGCTCGGGCCCCCATGGGTGCCTGGGACATCTGGGCGTTGGGCAGCGCCATGTGGTTGAACTGGTTGATTCCTGAACAGGAGAGCGGAGCACGATAAACCGGGATGCTTCCCTCTACTTGTTTAACTTTCATATCGTCTTCTTCTTGGGTGCATGCATGTGAATGTGTTCTGCTTCAGGCTTTTTTTTGTATCCAGCATTTCTCCTTTTTTTACCACAATGACCTTTTCTGTTCCTTTTTAGTGGTTAATCCTCCTTATCTTTGTTTTTCACAACATAATTTGTCCCATTTCTTACACGTCTACTACTTGTTTTTTGCATTGTAAAAGGGAAAATCAGACACATTTTAGCAGTATGAGTATGCAATTTCACATTTTCTTCTCTGACTCTCAATGTATAATCTGAATGTGGAATATCATGTGTGACATGCAAGATGTACCTTGTGAAACCTGCATGCGATTCATGATCTGATTTGGCATGTTGGGCAGAGGAACAGGTCCATCTGTACAAATTAAAAAAAAAAAGAGAGAAAACTTAACCAAAAGTCAGTGTTAAGGACCGTGTAACAAGCTAGAAAATGGATTCATCAAATGTCTCCACTGCCACAGTTTCCCATTTGTCAGCTTTTAATACAGAAAAAACAAAAGATCTAATAGATAATAGAAAATATACATCAAATTTTCTTTCATGGTAACTGTAATGTTATGGTATTTAGTAGATTTTTGGGAAATTGGCTTGGTCAAATATTTTCCAGATGACAAATCTCTACCATCTCAAGGCATTTATAGGGATATATGGGTGTCAGGATTCTCCAAATGCACAATTCAATTTTATACATGTACAGCTACTATCACAGATTCCCTCTGTGGTGATCAGCACCCTGAGGAGAGCGGCATGGTTAAGCAGACACACAGCTGACCCGTCTGCGGGAGGGTAAAGCCTGAATTATAGCAGCGTGCCCTAAGCCGTGAGCGTGCATTGTTCACTGACAAACACCAGTTGGTGGTGGTGGTGTTACTGTGCCACTGTCTCGACTTTCTTCTTTTTGTACTACGAACACCAGCGAGATGAATCGCGTGGCATCGAAGCAAATAAACGACGACCAGTCATTTTTTTACTGAAAAAAACTGCAATGCAGGAAAATACAATATGTCAGAGGAAATTTGTGTGCAGCTAGTGTCGATATAACGCAGAAACATAAATCAAGCTCAAGGCCTCAGATATACAAGTTTAGATTTCAATTTTTTTTTATTAAACAATATTTCATCCATGTATTTTCCCCAATCAGATCGACAAATATCTCACATGAATAATATCTGAATCAACGCCTGCAATTCCATGCAAGGCCAGTAGGGGCCAATAGCCGTAGTGATTCAAAAACACAGGAGGATCTACTGAGATTTTACTGGGGTAAACTTAAATTCAGCTGTAAATATGGAAATGATACCAACTGTATCGGGAGAAAAGACATGGCCTAAGATGTGTGCTATATTTGTTTGTTTTTAAACAGAATGCTCAAAATGACCAACGCTTTGTCTGTGAACATGCGAGTCAAACAAGCTTTTTGACGTCAAGAAAGATTCCAATTGGGGAAGCTCCACTAACTTACTGGATCTGATATTTTAAAATCCCTCGATTTGTTTATCCTGTTTGACAAATATCCAGGTAATTGCCATGTTGATGTGGATAAAAAAAAACTAGATTTGTGAAGTCAGGGCCTAAATGGTTAATTAATATTTAAGAGTAGACTTTTTTTTAGAGGAACAAGGACTTCCCCATTTGAGTAGTGATGATACTTTATGTACCACTAACCTCACTGTTTTAGCTGCAGTGTGCAGCTGAAGGTTGGAGAGAGAACCATATCGGGACAATCTCAATCCTTCTTTTGATTGTCCAAATCAAAAACGCTCATTTTAAACTGGATTGCGCCACTCGTCACTTTTCTCTACACACACATCCTGCACCTTAAGTATGCATTAGCTATGTATGGGTACATGTGTGTATGTGTATGTACGTGCATGTATGTATGTATATATGCTTTGCTTATGCATACTTTTTTCTTGCTATTTATTAGTATTTTTTCTCCATTCTTATGTCCATAATGCATACTGCGTATGCGGATCAACAAATTCTATGAATTTTGTACATAGTGTTGTTTATTTTTATTTTTTATAGCTTTCATTTTCTTAACTTTTATTTTCTTTTTCTTTACTCTGTACGCTGCAGTAACAAGCAAATTTCCCTGTTGTGCGAACAATAAAGTCATATCTTATCTTATCTCTTATTGCTGTGGTCGACTCTCGCCAGGCAATATATCAACTTATAAGGATTTTTTTCCAGCAACCAAGATGTTAATGCATGGGCATGTAGGAAATATCAGCCACTTTATGTTCATCAGTGATCATTATAAATGCATTTTCCTAGTGTCCAAGATATTCAAAAGCTAATTGTGCAGCTGTAAGAAGGAAGGTAGACAGGAAATAAAGGTAGAGAGATGGGTATGGCATGCCAGAAAATGCACAGTGACCATTTCTACTAGCAGGGATGCATTCATTCACACTCACTCTGTGGCCTGGGGCCCATGGTGCCGGGCTGGGGGAGGCTGGGTTGCTGGGCCCCCTGCGCGGCCAAAGGCGCCTGGTTGATGATCTGCTTCTGTAGCCTCGAGCGCCTCTTCTCCTCCAGTTCCTTTTGGATTTTATAGATTTTTTCAGCCAGAAAGTGATAGTACTCATCCTGTAAAGAGGGGAGGAAGCAGTGGAGGAGTTAATAACCAATCTGCCGTGAACCCTGTGGACTTTATAAAAGGGTGTGTTCACTGTGATAAGGCCATGTGGATTTCAGAACACCTACCCGGCTGTTCGCTGACTCGTACATGTCGCCCTCCACCTTCCTGGCGTAGGCCACCAGGTTCTCCATTCGTCTGTCCTTCAAAGCTGCCGGGTCGGGGGTGGGGAATATGGCTTGAACTCTGCCAAGGAAGAGGAGAATTTTTCACCCATGAATACCTGTCAAATTATACAACTCAAAAAACAAAAAAAACAAAAAATACAACTTACAGTTTGTGTACGAGGTGATTGCGCAGGTCCTGAGTGACGTGCTCGTGCCAGGACTTCCTGGTGCCTGTGGCAGAGATGGGCGCCGCCGTGGGTAGGTTTCCCATGGAGCCCACGGCCGACCCGTCTGACAGCAGCTGACTGGAGGCAGAGAGGACAAACGAGGTGAGAGACGGCACGCAGCTTTCACATCAGATTCTTCTATTACAGCATTACATTTCTACAAGCGACTACACACAATCAATAAAAAAAAACATAAATCTGTCGAGAAACTACATACAAATGTCTTGCAATGAGGTCACCAATTATTAGACCAGTGGTTCTCAAATAGTGAAGGCTCCATCATGGGGGGTACATTTGACCTCAGGGAACATGCCTTTTTATTTTATTTTTTTTTACTGTCCTAGAATAAAGTGCAATAGCACCTCCACTACATTAGGGGGCAGCAGAGTGTTCACAGGGAGCATACAGCACAGAGTATGAGTATGAAGTGTAGACACCAAGTGACACCATGAAAACATATTTAACAGGGATGAGAAGACAGGCAGAGAGAGACGGAGATAAAGAGACAAACGAAAGTCTCCCAAAGCTAAGACGAGGAAATATGACGAAGCGTCTGTAGCGCTTGGTTCACTGTGAAAGACCGGTGTGTTACTGAGTCTGAAATGTTGGAGACAGAGACATTAAAGACATTACACCACAATCACTGATAAGACCATTTATGTAGTTTTATTTTTCAGTATCATATGGTTTGACATGGTCAGTCAAAAAATGTTTAATTAAGGATTTAATTTTATTTTAGAATTTCAGATGCACTTTGAATCTTTTCTGTTGCAGTTAATAAAGCTATTCTTTGTTGTAAGTTGGTCCATATTTCTTTCTTTTTTTATCCTCATACATTAATAAGGTTACAGTGTTATACAGAGGTACTTAGAACAATTTAACAGACAAATGATTCTATTTATAGTCGCGCAGGGGGGGGCATGATGTTTTCTTCTACCATGGGGGGGCGTGACAGAATAATTGAGAAGCACTGTATTAGACTGACTTGTTAGTGTTGAGTGTGTTGGGGAGGGAGTCTGTGTGCAGGTTGGTCTGTTCTGAAGTGGTCACGCCCATCGTCGCACCTCCCAGAGCCATCTGGTTACCTGGAAATACAAAAAGAAAAAAAAAAGCAGTAAGCAAACGGCACCGCCCTGGATTTCACAACCAAGGTCGGCACATACGATATGGTTTTGAATGGCTGCCATGGCAATGACTGAAGAGAGAAATATATAAAAATACTAAAATGTCAGCTTGATGAATTTAACAGAGGAACCGGTGTAGGAAGTTTGCAAACAACCTTTAGGGAATACAAAAAAAAAAATCAGCCCGGCGGATATTACCAAGTGCGTTGATGGATCTCATCTGCTGTGGAAGCTGCTGGGCCTGGGCGTTCTGGGCGCCCGCCGTCTGTCCTGGGCCCAGGGCCTGCTGGGTCTGGGCCTGCCCGGTGGCCTGGCTGCTGTAGGGCAGCCCAAGTGCTGCGTAGGCTCTCTGCATGGAGCTGGGGTCTATGGGGGCTGAGGTATTGATGGTGGGAGCGCTGGGCTGGCCCACACCCACTGAGGACATGGGGTTCTGGAGGCCCGTGTTGGGGGAGCTCAGCATGGCTGGGGGGGAGAAATGGATAAAAAAAAAACTAAATACAGCTGTACTGATTATAGCAGCTGGCAACGTCAACCATTCTCAAATACAGAAATACTCCACTGATGCACCAGCTGCAGTAAACAAAATGCAAATGTTCACACGCTGTGCCAAGCTCAATACATACTATATGTATAACAAGATTCCATTTAGGTGAAAACTTGCAATACTGTATTACTACAGGTAATACAAAATGTACACGGTGACCTCTGGCTCGTTCGACTCATAACATGGCAGCATGATGAAGTGGGAACATTAATATGAGGCTAAACGCTGCAAAAAAAAAAAAAAAAAAAGTGGAGGCCTGAATATGTGCACGAGTCCCTTCAGGGGACAGCGCATTAGCATATTTTTCTGGGTTCAGGCAATGGTCGGGTTTGGAAAAAAAAAAAAAAAAAACGCTCAGCTTGTGCAAAATCAGAGGAGGCAGAACAAAGAAATACAGGGCTCTGTTTGCGTTGGCGGGAGCGAGCACGAGGCCCGGCGTCATGGTCTTTTTAACGCGTGAGCCAAACAGGGACAGACTGACGCTGGAATGCTCCGAGTGATGAAAGCTGCCGAGCAGAGTGGCCAATTAAAGGAAAAATAACCAAGAGGAAACTTAAAAAGGGGAAAAAAAGCGAGTTCAAAAGTAACGAAGTAATGCGGAGAAATACCAGAAACGACTCTTTGAGTACCGTATTTTCATGACTATAAGGCATACGTAAAAGTCTTATATTATTATTATATATCTTCAAAATGTGTGGTGCTCCCTATGTATGTATGTAGGGGGAAGTGTGGGAGTGGATTGTATGTGAAGGAACAGGGATGTGGTTATCCACAAGATTGTTGTTTTAACAACCTGAAAATGGTAAAGAGACACGATTATAAAGCAAAGTTTAAACTGAAGGAAAGGATTATACCGCATCATTTAGAGGAAAGTGACTCTGATGGTGAAGAAAGTGAAGCTGGCATGTTTGATGGAGATTTAGCTGCTGTTGGAATCAGAAACAGAGGTTGAGGACTCTGATGGTCTGATTGATGACATTACCCTGCTCTATTTTTAAATACACACACTTGTGTGTTTGTTTTATCCGTGTGTTTTATCATGCCTGTGCCTATTGATGATTAAAAAAATGTTAGTACTTAGAAACACTCAGCAAAAGTAGCCTTAAAGCTACTGCACTTTAATGTTGTTGTACATGTAAAATGCATAGGATAGTGACAATCGCAATTTAGATTCCTTTGTATGTCAAATACATGTGAAGAAATTGACAATAAAATTAACTTTGACTCAATACCTAAATCACAATCAAACTCAGTTTAGCTCCCGCTCTATTTCTGTATATAAAACCCGCGCCCTATAGTTGGGTTCCTTATGTGTGTGTTAAATACAGTAATGACACACAGAGCTGAGACTGCGCCTTATGGTCGTGAAAATATGGTAATTCAGAGGAGGCGTAAACCCCATGACAACCATTACAAGGAGGGAGAAACAAACCAAAAAAAAAAAAAACTAAGAGAAAATCAGTTTCAGTATGAGGCGGAGTGAGTGTCAAACTCTGCTCTGTTTTAGTGGTGGAGTCGCGGTAAACAGCCCGACAGCCAATGGCTCAGCGGGACATCTGTAGCACACACACCCTCCCGTTTCCTCTCTCTCTCTCTCTCTCCCTTCATCACACGCTTGTCCCTCCCGTGTGTCAGATTACAAAACCCAGCAGGACCACACTCTTACTCATCTAGCCCTTTTTAGTCATCGTGGCGGAGAAAACAAAACTGGAGATAAACTGGGCGACGCGCGCTTCCTGCACGCTAACATCTTTAGCTGGTTTTAGGGTGGGAAAAAACAACAAAAACAACAAGCCGGTGTTAATCTTTTCGTAAGCCGTTACTATGGACTATTAAGAGGTCAATTAGGACCTAATAATGACTGAGGTAAAGATTAAGGCCATTGTGAAACCAACACTAAGCCTGAGCCTTGATGTTAATTGCTAATTCGATTAAGTAACTCTTGGCCTCGTGCCGCGTTACGTTGGGGTTAAGCGCGACAACGGTCACCGCTTTGCCCGCTTGTACTTACGCTGCTGAGTGCGCTTGTCGCTGGCGTTCTTCAGCGGCAGGCAGACGGGACAGTCGTGTCGCGTGCAATTTTTCCAGTGGGAGATGATCTGTCTGGACGACGCACAGTGAGCCACTGCACAGAGGAAAAAAGAAAAGAAACAAGGTTTAGATTCTTCTGCAGTGTGCAGCTGATGGTTGGAGAGAGAACCATATCAGGACTATCTCAATCCTTCTTTTGATTGTCAAAAATCAAAAACGCTCATTTTAAAGTGGAAATGGAAATCATGACGCCGCTTACTGCTGCGGTCGACTCTCGCCGGGCAATATATCAACTCAAATAGCTTTACAGCCAAGAGGGATTCTGTCCAGCAACCAAGATGTTAATGCATGGTCATGTAGAAAATATCAGCCACTATGTGTCAGTGATAAAAAAAAATGCATTTTCCGAGAGTCCAAGATATTAAAAAACTAATTGTGCAACTGTAAGTGAATTGGTAGATGGGAAATAAAGGTAGAAAGATGGGTATGACATGCAAAGTCAAATTGGGGACATTGGGGAACAAAGTCCCTGCTCTGGGGCTTTAGAGGATACAGGAATTTTAGGGATTGGCTAATTGGCCAAAACTGATAAAAAATAAATAAATACGATTTAATTTGTTTCCAGTCTCCCTGTTCACTGTCTGCAGTTTTTCTTTTTTTTTATTAATTCATTCCATCCAACTCAAACATCATAGATACGCACAACATCAGGATGACATAAGTGTTGTTCTCTTGCAATAGAAAACCGAGTGAAATGAGGGTCAGGTTGAATTCTGACTGATTTTTCTTACTTTAGAAAAAGAAAAGAGAACGAAAGAGGAAAAAAAGGGAGACCGGAGGACTCGCCCTAGAAAAAAAAAAAGCTCCTAACTCCAAGGATCTCAGCTTCACCTCGTCACGCTGACTTCCGCTGTTGGACGGCAGCGTGTTTGGCTCGGTGCAGACAGAACCTGAACCGTATTTCCTGCCGCGCGTCTGCACAAACCGAGTCACTCCATTTCAACTGTGGCCAGGCTAAGGTGCGAGCGGCTAATCTTGACAAGAAAATGTTAAAAAAAGAAAAAATCCGCTTCGCTCGCCGCCTAAGTGCCGCTGAGAATACAGTCACTACATGGCTTCAAGCACAAATAAACACAACTGAACTTTATTATCTTTGTAAGAACGCCAGCGCCGCTGGCGAAGGTTCAAACGTGGAGCCTTCGTTATTGGTGGTTTTTCTGTAGATTCAGTACGCGGCGATAAACAAAGATAAGGCCTAAGATTTGCTTCCGGAGCCAAACCAAGCGCTGGTCGTACCACAGACTCCAGAGTCCCCCGAGTGAGAGCGAGCTAAGCCAACAGACATCGGTTACAGCTTAAATGTTAAATCTTACAGATGATGGCTGCGTTCGGGGGAACAGAATCTCTCCCCACAGTGATTTCAGGAGGAAATGAGCTGGCATGCAGGGAGCAGCGAGACGACTCCTTCCTTCACACTCAACACACCTCGACTGTCTTAAAATTTCGCTTCTTTTTCATAAAAGCAACGACGGCGCTGACACAGGTTCGGGGTCTGGTGTTCAGAAGCCAACAGGAACAAAAACATCGTCTCCGTGGGCACACAAAGAAGCGGTGAATGGACGAGCAACACACCCGGCTCACAAAAGGGAAAGTTGAAGCGAGCAGGTGGGAGGTGAGTGTTTTCTGAATGAATGGGTGGAAATCCCCCCCCCCCCCACTACACACACACACACACCCCGTGCTGTGGATTACACAGACACATGGTGTGACCAATGAGGAGTGAAGGGAAGCCTGTGTCTGGCTACTGACCCCCCCCCATGGAGACGAGGAAAAGAAAGAATTGAGACAAGAGCTGCTGAAAGCTGGAAAATTAAGATATAAATGAAATGGAGACAGTATCTTGGTGCAGTGCTTTTTTCTGATGCATTTATGCCCTGTTCTTATCAAAAATAAATTACTGGATTGTGGATCTGTTTGAGTCCCAGACCTTCACCTTTATGGCTGTGATGTTTTTATTACGATTCATAAAATATAATAAAATCTGAATTCCAAAACATGTTTTATTGTTTACCTGGCCCACTGGACAATTACCAACAGGTTGGAAAAGAGACTCGTGACGTTCAAAAGGATTTTTTTTGTTAAGAAAAGAATAAAAGTGTGACCTGATGTTGAAGATGTGGCATAAATGGGCTGAAAATTAAACAGATGGTAGCCCAGATCACATCATTGTGCAAAACTGTGCTGCACGATGATGTGATTCTGTGTATTCTGGATCACATTATCAATTTATTAAATTATTAGTACTAGAATTACGCTGCTTAAGCAGGACGCAGTAGTTCCCCTCCACGCTGGCTGCTAGTTGAACTTTCCATCAGCCGTTAACCACATCTTTCCGACTTATAATATTAGACGATTATGTGTATTTATGCAACACTGATTAAAATCTTTGCTTCCCACTCGCGCACGCCTGATTTTCCCATTAGGGGAATCTCTTTTATATATTTGAAGTACTTCTTTTTTTTTCCGAATTAGGTTACAGTGAGTATTCATTGCTTGTTTGGTTTAAAAGATGTTGAGGATGAAACTCATCCAGACTGGAGAAACAAAAAGTTAGGGGGGAAAAAAAAGGGGAATTTAATGAGAAATATTTGTTCTAAATTTGGGTTCTTATATTTTTCCCATATAGCTTTCTGAATCCCAGTTTATACTGAAAATAAACAACTTTTATATTTTAAAAACACACAGTTCAACTCTGTTGGTTTGATTTTCTTACTATTTTTAAAAATCTAGTTTTACCAGGTGCTTGAACTCCATGTCTGCTAAACAGTAAAAATGAAGCAGCAGGTGTGTGTCCACTCAGCTGGGATCATTTCATGAGTCCTCTTTCAGATTGACAGGGGGGTTTCTCTGGCTCTGGCTTCATGAGGTGCAGCATGTGCAACTGCAAACAGTCGGAATTTCTCAACACACGGTTCTGTGTTGGATTCATGATTTGGGGGAGAAAAAAAATATTGGCATCACACAGCCTGTTGGCCGCTTCATTGGTTTGGTGATCTGACACTATTTGGTCACGTTTATTTAATTTTACATTTTTTTTTTTTTACTTCAATTAATCCCTCGATACATTCAACAATGCAAGACTAACGCAAAATAAGCAAAAACAGGCTTCTGTCTAAAGACTAAAAAATCCAAGAGTTCTGCCAGCCACAACCACTTCTAGTTTCATTCACAAAGTAAATCTGAAAAAGAGGTGATAGTAAAAGAGTTTGTCAAAACTGTTATGTGGTGTACCCCTAAAAGCTTGGTAGTTTAATTCTCTTAAAAAGGTTTAAAAAAAAAATAAAAACACATGCTATCAACTAGTTTTATATTATAGGTGCATTAAATATAATCAATGCACCTATAATGTGATTTTTGTAGTGGGGGAAAAAAAGGACTGTCACATGACATGAAACCAACATGAACAAAAAATGTAGGAAAGAAATATTTTTTGGGCTTTTTATGCCATTATTTATAACATTTAGAGAGACCGGGAGAGAGATGCTGTTGAATTTGTAACTTTTAAAACTGTATTTTTAAGAGTTTTTGACTTTCTCACCGTGCAACCTTTATTTGTCACTGACCTACAGACAGAGAGTGGCATCCACATGATCTGATCTACACAAAGCTGTTTTTTTTTTGTGTAAGTAGATTTTTTTAGGCTTTTCATGCCATTATTAACACACACAGAGACAGAAAAGAATATGGCAGAGATAGGGGGAACAACATTTGCAGCCCTTTCCTATTCGGACCAGGGCCGCCTGTGGCGACACGGGACGAACTTTTTAACAAGTTTGCAGAGGTCAATTGGCCCAATTGGAAATTATTGATTCACGTTTTATTATCCGGGTGTGTTTTTTTTTTTTTCAGATTGCTCTCGACCTACCCTGGCAGGACTTCCCGGCCTGGCAGTGGGTCATGTGGTTCAGGACGTTCTTCATGGTGCGGCAGTGGGGCAGCGAGCAGGCCTTCAGCTCCCCGTTGGCCTGCTCCCGTCGCTGGCACTTGTGCGCGTGGAGCAGCAGGACCAGCTGCTGCTGGATCAGCTTGCGCTTCTCGGGGTCGGCCGTGGGCCCCGCCGAAGGCACCGCCACGCCCCCGCCACCGCCGCCGCCGGCCAGGGGCAGCAAGGCCGCCTGCTGCTGGGGCTGCTGCTGGAGCTGCTGCACGGGGGGTTAAAAGAGAAGAAGCAGATACATGTCAGCGTTGTGATGAGAGAGAACGAGGACTCAGATCTGTCGTTCTGTTGCTTGTGGTGCCGTTACCACAGCAACAGATGCGGAGAGAGAAATTCTTTTTCAGTGATTAAAAAAGGACAACCTCAAGAATTTTTCGAGTTGATTCCTATGTGGGTGGTAGCTATATATGAATCACATTAAATAACCCTCTTTGTGCAGCTGCAAAAGCCTGGCGGACAGGGCAAGACATTCAAATGTGTGGGAACATGTGTGGGAACCGCAGTAATGTTATATGTAAAAAGGAAAGGTGGTAACAAGATCAAACCACTGAAAGTGAAGATTTGCAAATAATAAAAAGGCAGTTTAGGCATGATTAGAAATCCTCTATCAAACCTTCTACTAACAAGACGACCAAACAACAAATCCCAATATTTCATTATTGGGTTTAGGGTCGGATCAGGATTTGAATAAATTCATCTTATTTTATAGAACATCCTGTGTCAACAACATAGGACAAGCACCATTGTCACTGAGATGAATACATGTTACTCCACACAGCTACAAACCACACGCTTCAATAATTGAAAAGTAGAACACAGGCAAAGATAAATGAAGACATCACCTACGTTGTGCAGAGCAATCATCAATCAGACTGATTGAGTGTGTGTGTGTGTGTGTGAATATAATAGGATCTGTTTAGTCTTAAGTATAATTAATTTGTGAATTTATTTGCAGAAGACAATAAATCCTGTTTTATTGTAAAGAGAAGTTGTCCTAGTATTTCATGCTCCCATACTGTGACATTAAACTGGTTGACAGAAATTAACTCTCCCTTCATGCTTCACTATAGTAATATATTACTGTATTCCATATCCATATTGGTGTTGGTGGAAATGAGATGGTTTTCAAAATTGGTTATTGGTCTGGATTTTCCTGTGGTGCCCAGCTAATAATTAATTAAAATCAATAAATTAATTAATCATCTTTAATGATTATCAATTCATGCAAATGACCAAATTTAACTTTCCCCTAATCACAGCACTTATTATTCCGCTTGTGTAATTTATGTTTGACAATATCAGCAGGATATCTAGAGGCCATCGCCGGCGATAAAAGGGGTTTGTATTCGACTTTCAGCATTTTCACCTCTGAGTTTATATAAACACACAGATTGAGAGCAGCGTGCGGGGTCACTCTCAGTCTGCCCCTCTTGTAGATGCGACCGCTTCCAGTCACGGAGCCATCTGGAGTCACAGCAGCTGCGTGAACTGCGACAGGTGTGCATCGACTGCAACTGTTTGTGTCGCGTATTACAGGACGGTCGTGACTCAGGACTATCATCTGGTGCTTTTGGACTAAAATTAGGTTTTGTTGCATGTTGATGAACGCGATTTCTAGCATCTTCATGCATCTATCAACTCATTAAAATTGAGCTATTTTGATTTTGTTGAGAAGCTAAAGGTGTAAATGCAGACAGCATGCATAATGATGCAATACAATGTAGATTAAATGAATTGAGATAAAAAAACAGGCTCCTTTTCAGTCGAGATTGCTTGTGTTTAATGAGTAATTAATTGCAACGGTACGCCAACGAGTTTGTTAATACAGTGTCAGCGATGGCAGAAATCAACGGACCAAACTGAGCATGTTCGACTCACACCAGGTAAAAAAGAAAAATGGTCATCAATTTCTAAAATGGCTTCAGCAGGACTAGAAGTCGAGTCAGAGGATTTAAACCCAAAGACCTGAAACAGCACGTCGGTCATTTGGCTGCACTTTGGGTTCGAGGCTGCAGACGAACATAAAAAAACAGGCGCTGTGCAAAGCGCAAAACTGAAACTTGAAGTTTTGATTCCAGGGGGGGAAAAAAAAAAAAAAAAAAAAAAAAAAAAAAAGAAATCAATTTTTCCTAAAATCCTAAAGCCCTAATGCATAATATACATCACCCTTTGCTGTATGAACACTGGCTTTTACTTTGTCAATAATATAGTTTAATAACTTCAAAATACAATAAAATGCAAAGCTCTATGTTAAATTCACATGAGTAAAACATCTGGAGAGAAAAGCTGTGTAATTGTGTGCGTGGTGACGTGTGAAGATGAAGCACTAACCATGTTCGGCACGCTCGTGACGGCGGCCCCTTTCAGCTCGTTGGGGAAGGGCGGCAGACTGTTGGCGAGGGCCGCCTTGTTCTGGAGCTGCTGCTGCTGGGGGTTTAGCTGCTGGCCGGGCCCCGTGGCTCCCTGACCGTAGGACTGGGCCGCAAACGGACCCCCGTTGCTGCCCAGGCCCATCTGGGAAACAAAAAACAAAAAAAAACGGTGAAGCGACAAATTATTATTGCGTGTTTTCACAAGGCGCAGTCTTAGTTCTGTGTGTCATTACTGTATTTAACACTCACATAAGACACTGTGATGTGTTATAATACGTTGGAAGTTGCTGTGCTACCATAGTCCTGGTCCGAATGGAAAAATCGCACCAATTTATGAAAGGAAAGCACCAGGATGGAAATGTTCAATTTTCATTTCTTCTGCTAGTCTTACTGCTTTTAGTCAAACTGTGACTGTCGGAACGCTTCTCCCACTCATTCTTTGCTCTGTGATCCACTGATCGAGTCTTTGCTCTGTGATCCACTGATCGAGTCTTTGCTCGGTGATCCACTGATCGAGTCTTTCCTCCAACTTGGGTCACCTGTCTTATGGCCGCGGAAACTCATGAGTGTCTTTCATTAATCTTAAATTCTCTCAAAGCGTGTCTCTTTACCATTTTCAGGGTTGTTAAAACAACAATGTTCTACATAACGCACATCCTCGTTCTTTTACAGACAATCCATGCCCACACTTCCTCGTACATACATACATATATAGGGCGCACCGCACATTTTACAGAAAATATAAGACTTATGTGCACCTTATAGTCGAGTCCTGCGGGGCCTGGAGTTTAGTCATAAATTTAAAATATGAATGTAATCTGCTGGTAGGTTTACCTGTGGGGATCATTACTGTGTTTTACACCTTACTACTACCTAGCTAGCTGCCAACATCTGTGTGAAAAGGATTAGATTGTTTCCATAAACAAAAACCCACCACTGTTCCTGGACAGCACAGAGATGCCTACGTGTTAAATGAGGGATCAGACTTAATTTAGTTCCTTATCCGTCTTAATTGATCAAAACAGAACAAATGTTCCAACAGAAAGGTTCCGCCTCCGTTTCAGCACCAATTTGTGCGTACAGGCCCTCCCGTGCCAACGCAGACACTGATATAGCCACGCCAGGATGACGGCGCGTTGTTCTAACCCACCACTGATGCTCTGGCAGCGCCACAGTTCAGTGTGATACCGGCTATTGGCAGGAAGCGGTTTTTCTACCCACAGAATCCTTTCCAGCCTCGAGTCCCCATCCCCTGCCTCTTTTTCTCTGTGGACGTGCCTGTGTCAGAAATCATACATTATATTTTTGTTTTAGCGCTATTGGAATTAACACGTTAACTTCACTACCCAGTTTTACAGAGGCTGCAGCAGATCAGTTCCCTCTGGTGCATCTTTATTTGTGAATCAGAAGCATCTTCCTTGTTTTTTTTTTCCATATTCACAGAATTTTTGTTTCCTTGTTGAAATTCAACTGGATCTTCAATATAGAACATATTCACTGTGCTCCATGTTCTGTAAGAAAATATTTTTATTGTAATTATCATTAAGCTGGTATGAAATTCATCTGCATTTACCTTATTTCTTAGAGATAGATATTTTAATTTAATTAACATGATTCCAAAGCGTCAGTTTTAAACAATTACCATTAATTTCAATTATTAGGGACAGAGACTCAACTTGCTCGGCACGCACAGAACTTATTTTGTTTCCTTTATTTCAGATGGCAAATTCTTACACATTGCATATTTAATAATGAAATGTAGGGGTCTAACAATTAAATCTACCACATCAATATATCGATTTATATTCCTGTGATCCAACTATATCGGTCTGTGCTCAGCAAGTTGGCCTTCCAGACGACATATTGATCAAACCATCAATCAATTAACAGGTGATAAATCGAGTGTATTGATACTAGCATAGTAGACTTAACATGGATGTGCCCCCCCCAAATAAATTTTTTTAATTGATAATGATAAAGAGACTCATCAGCATATTAAACAGAACTTATTTAACTTGTGATACATATCACCAAATTTATTGTAAACAAATTCATAACCATCCAAGGTGTACATATCATAAGTAATAAAATAAAATAGATACTCTATGGTTGCCAAGTTGAAAATCAGGAAAAAAACATATGATAATAAATTGTATTTAACACTTGTCTTGACACTCAATAACATGATAAAGGTTTTATCCATGTTGCCCCCTCTCACCATGAACCATGCATACGTAAAGACGCGAGGCACCAGGGGGAATGAATCCCTGTCAGTCAGCACGCTCTACACGCTGTTCAACCCGGCCCGACTCTGCCATGCCAGGCCGGGCCGTGTCCCCCCAGGCTGTTGACACCACTCCAACAGACCACATAAAAAAAGACCCAGCTGAGACGACCAGACACTGGCAGCCTTTCAACACAGCTGAGCAGGCGGTCACACACTGTCGTGCCCCCCCCTCTCCCCTCGACCCCTCTCCGCTTCACTCTTCCCATTCAGAGCCCCACGCTCTGACACACTCCACACATCGGCAGGCGGGACGGTTGCCAACTCTCATCTCGCCGCTCCGCTGCCAGCGCAGACTATTCAGCTGAGCCCGGAGCCCTCCCCTCCTCCGTCCTCATTGCTCCTGCCCTCTGTCATTCAACCTGATTAAGTGGTTTTTACGACGCGACGGACGGGGCAAGCGGCCGTCTAATAAGCCAGAAAAAGAGAGGGAGAAAAAGGAGCACAGGGGCGGGAATGATGAGTGACAGCAGCCTCTCACAAACACAAATGCCCAAAAAGAGATTTACAACCTGCGATTAAAGCACAATAGAGGAAGCCACACACAAAGACCGGGCCTAGCGGTTCTCTCCTCGAGAGCTGATGGTGACATAAGACGGAATAATCACACACCAGCTGAGCTTATGCACACACACACACACACACACAAGAGAAGGCGTTTGGGATAAATGGCTCTAAATCTTACCCGTGACACCAGGTTTTAGGGATGGGCGAGCACTCAAATTTCCCTGACCCGATCACTGCATGAATTAATGACAAGTTATTGATCTTTATTTTTTTTTAAATTGAAAACACGTTAACTTCATCTGATTGTTGCCAGGGCTGAGCGGGCAACACACACACACACACACACACACACACACACACACACACACACACACACACACACACACACACACACACACACACACACACACACACACACACACACACACACACACACACACACACACACACACACACACACACACACACACACACACACACACACACACACACACACACACACACACGAGACGGAGCAGCGGCTCTCACACGGAGCTCAAGTTAAAACCACCGCGTGTAAATGATGTTAATAACGCACATTAACAGAGTCTCTACTGCGTTCTGCTGTTGCATTTCTTCCCTTGGCTGGCTCTTATTTCTCCGTTAGGGTGGAGCTGTGTGTCTGAGGCGGCTGCAGATCCCCCAGCACACGAACTTGAGCAGACACTTGAAACATTACTGTAAGAGCAATAAAAGCTAATTGAAACCATGCCGGAGTTCAAACTCATTAATTCAACGTGTACTCGATGTGAACGATGATTTTACCTCCATTACCGGCATGACAGTGATGCTGATAGGAAGGAGGCGCTCGCACCCAGCTCCGTCAGCATCACTGAAGTCAGTAAATCAGATTTCCAATAAAGCGACGGCTGGGAGATCTGATTGCCGACTACGACCTGTGACCTCTGCAAGTGAGAGGAGATTTAGAGCTATAATGAGATGATTTTTTTTGGTACTTTAAATCACAAATATGATAGGGATATCACAACTTCAAATAAATTCCAGCTAACTGCAAGATACAGGACCTTTATTGAAGTGCTGTATCACTGTGATAATTAATGGCATGTTTCCTTTATGTAGAAGCTCAACTACTCACTTTACTTTGTTTTTCTATACCGAGAGTACACATAGTATGTTGGGCTATATGCAGGATGATCATCACTGCTGCATTCTATGAGTCGATTCATTCATAGAAGCAGAAACACACTCGAAGTAATTTAGAATTGTAATTTAAAAAATACAGGGGAACTGTTTTTCTTCTGTTTTTGTCAAATATAGATAAATAAAGTGAACAATATGACCAGAGATATAAACTAACAGAATTCAAAAGGAGGACTTTAAAGTAATGGCTGTTGTTTTAAAAGAGATGAAAGAGGAAACAGAAAGAGAATGAGCGGCCAGCAGCCACGAGAGAAATAAAAAGACCAACCGACGGCGAGGGGGAAAAGGGAGAGAAAAGCCAGAAACGAGGGAAATAAAGCTCAGAGCGGTTATCCTCTGAAGCACACATAAATAACCATCAAACACTCGCAAGATGATTTACGGTAGAGACGGACCCTCCTGGTTTCGGTTTCATTTTTTATTCCTCTCATTTGTGTCACACAAACGGGGAGAAGCAGCGGTGGGAAAATGCAGCCGTAAACACAACAACCAACCAGACAAATCTGTGTTACTTTCCTCATGTCTGCTGCGTTTTTTCCATCTTTTGAGCGAGAAATTATCTTTTAGTACCAAAAATATTAGCTACTAATAGTGTTTATATTACTAATATCGTTGTGTTTTTATTTGAGTGAATCACCTGAAGGAGTATCTGTCTCTCTGGACCTTTACAATCAATGTAATGCTGGATACTTCAAACTAAATCCTATAAAAGTTGGCATATTTTACAGAAAACTGTGCATCCCCAGACAGACAAAAAGCCCTGAAGTCCCTACGCTGATTCTTTCTTTCTCAAATCGTTTTTTGTGGTTAAAGCATGTGGTATACTTTCAGAATGAGTCCCCATACACACACACATTCACTAACCCTCCATGTGTCTTCTGATCGCGTCATAGCGTCTTGTCTGTGTTGCGGTTTCGTACCTGCAGAGCTTTAATGTCTTCTGTCTGATACAGCTGGTAAAAATAAATGGCTTCCTACTGATTTCCTGTGAAACCGCATCTTACGCAAACAGTCAATGGCTGCACTTTGAACACACACACACATTCTCACACACATGTAGAAATTAGTGTCCTAGTAGTAATCTTAACAATGACTAAGCAGTTCAGTGTCAACACAGCTTTTTGCCAAAAGTTAAAGTAGAGCTGCCAAGTGTGTCTATATACATATTGTTATATTTAAAGGAAAACCAGGCAAATCAGTGCGTATATTTGTTTCTTCTTCACTCAATAGAGTACACGAACCCTTAAATTCTGCTAGGCCCCTCCCTGCTATAATTTTTTAAAAAGTGTGTCCAATATGCCAGCAGAGAGAGAGAAAGAGAGAGACCGTCCTACTGTTAATTGCCGCTGAGTTAAGGTTTCTGTTCTTGGAAAACACTGAATGCAGCGCGGTTGTCGACGGGCCCAGGTGTCGTGTTCACTGCCACAGAAGAGGCGTAAATCTCTCAGTTCACGCATGATGTCATCCCCTCGAAAACAAGCGGCCGTGTGTGAGAACCGTGAAACGGGGTGACGGTCTGCCGGCGTTCCGCCATTTGTGCAAACCAAACCGTCCACAAAATCAGGACAAAAGCGCTTCAGTGCAAATATAATGAGCAGGTTCCGACACGTTCACAGTAGCGTGCACCTCCTTTAGGCTTAAAGGCACATATGCCTACAGGGTGGGATGTTGTGACTCACCTTGCTCATGTTGCCGGCCTGCTGGGCTGCGCTGAGGGTGGCGTGAGCGCCCATCTGCTGTCCTCCCTGGGTGAGAGTCTCTGCCAGCGCGCTGCCGGTTCCTCCCGGTCCCGGCGCCGCTCCCTGCATGGTCGGGCCCTGGTACTGCATGCCCGCCACCCCTGCTCCCCGCCCCCGCCCGGCCGCAGGTCCGAGGCCGCCGTTCATCACCTGTCCGGGCTGGGCCACCTGCCCCCCCTGGGCCAAGAGGCCGGTGTGGCCCTGGCTGTTATTCATCATGGCCTGGTTGAAGCCTGCCGTGTTCAGGCCCATCGTCGCAGCGTTGTTGTTCTGCCCCGCTACTCCGGTCGGCGTGCCTGCCTTTTGGGCCTGGGGGGACGGGTGGTTGTTGGGGGAGCCCTGGCCGAGGGGGCTCTTCCCCAGCGGCGTGCCTAGCTGAGGCCCCATGCCTCCGGGCTGGGGGCTCGCCGAGTTCAGCCCCGGGCCCGCGATGCCGGAGGTGCTGCCGGCCCGGAGGAGCTCCGAGAGCTGCTTGTGCTTGGCGGCCGCATCCGGGACCACGGTGGCCCCGCCCCCACCGGGCCCGGCTCCGGACGCTGTCCCGCCGTTTGAAGGCATCCCACCCATCAGGCTCAGATCCCCGTTGGGGATCAGCTCGTCCGGAAGGTCGTTCTCCAAATCATCCCATGACAGTGAGCCAAGATCTAGAAGAGAAGGAATAAGACGAGTTTGATTAGATTTCAGGACTTCAGAACTTCAATTGTCTGATACTAAAAAGTAGATTCTGTGATTTGCTATGATGTATAGTTCTATAATAGCAGCTCACAGATGCATCTAAACAGGCCTTCATGGGGTTGGGCTGAATAGGTGATGCAGTTTCTGAATACCTTATTTTAAGATCTACGTCACCTAGTTTTAAATCAAGTTGATTTTAGTCGCATAGTCCAAAATCACAAGTGCGCCCCAATAGGCTTTACAGTTTGTACAACAGCTACACAACCTGAGACCCTCACATCGTACAAGGAAAACCACTTTAATGAGGGCAAAAAAGAAAAAATTGAATATAAACTAAATCGAATAGCGGAAATACTTGTGATTCCTAATATTTCATCGATGGAAGGGGGTTGTTTTTTTTAGGCCACAAGTGAGGCCCGACTCGTGGCCCTGACCCGTCCGTTCTCCCCACAAGCTTAAACACAACCTGCTGCTGATTGGCTGGAGCGTTGTTGTGTTGGTCAGAGCGAGCCACATAGTTTGTTTCCACATTTACAGAGCAGAGGGGGTCTTTTTCCAGTGCATACACACACACATACACACACCAGACAGCTTGCAGGAGATATTTGCTAAATTTGACAGAAAGTGTATTGTAGACTATTTCTTAATTGTTATAATGTGCAACAATCAATAAGAAACAATCACTCCCATAAGCATCGCTGCTTTTGTGATCCAGCAAGTAAGCCTGCAAAAGAACCATCGCTGATGATTACATTCTCTCCAGCTATCATTGGGACCAAAAATACTCGATTCAACACATGACAGAAGGTGTTAAAACACACACTTATATCCTCTCACTCTTCAGCACAAATGTTCAAACATTCCCAGTAAGGATGCACAGTGTGTCGCTGGCCAATAAGTAGGGAGATGTAATTCTGTTATTCTCCCTATAATGAATTCAGTATATTCAAATATGAAAATATAAGGCAGAATGTCTGCACAAGTCAGATTAGAGCCGATCCATAGGTGAACGATACAAGGTTATCGTAAGATATTCATCTAGAGCTGAAAAGGTATGAACTTTTTTCGTCAGGCTTAGAAATAATTATTAATACATACATTTATAAAAGACCCCCTAACTTTACTGTCCTTGCTCATGCCAAGCATGCAAAGCTAGTGACAGATTTTTCCACTAGGAAAAAGAAAATCTTTACATCTCACAGCAACATATTTTGACTCAAAATAGTGTATTTCACTGAGAGGCAACTGGTTTGCAGAAATGTATATTAGAAAAAAAATATATAAATATTTCTGAATATTAACATCATCACATATCGCCAAACCAAACAGGCCCTGAAACTCCATATCCATGCATGTCCAATTCCCAGCGATGGGCACGCTGCCTCGTTACTGGGACGGTAATGAGCCAGCACGCTAACTGGTGCTGCACCGCGGCCACGTCCCCGCAGCACGGGACGGAAAACAGGACCCAGCGTGATAATCAGAGCGTCGCTATTGGCTGACAAACACGGCGTGACAGGAGCGAGCATCCAGCAGCACTCGGAGCTCCTGCTGGGCGGCGGAGGAGGAATATTTGGGTCGCGCCATCCAGAGGTGTGAGCATAATGCCGTGGAGCCTGGGGACTCGTCGTTTCGTTTGAGGAGGAGTGATTAAGACAGCGAGAAAACACGGGTGCATTGGGGCTGTGAAAAATCCAAGGCCCGGATTTGTATGAGCATAGATGGTACGTCATTGAAATTCAGCTTTTATTGAACCGGGTAGAGTTGCCCACCGTCGCCCTGGGAGATTTCTAATACATGACACAGTGAAATCAGTCAGAATAAATGGAAACACCTGTGGACCGGAGCAGGGTGTTTTACTTTTTACTCTATAACATCCAACTCAGTTATCCAGAACAAGTGGTGAATGGATTTGATAAATCTCAGATGAAATATTTTTATGTGAAAAGCACCATGATCAAAACTCTTGTGAGTACGTGGCCAGCAATCCCCCCCACTAAGCTAAGAGAGGTAGCAAGAGCACTCAACTCTAAAAGCATATCCCCATAAAACCAGCCCTATTAGTCATTAATAAGAGCCGTGGTTTCAGCATTACACAATGGGAGAAGTCAGGAGTGAGCAGAGCGAGTAAAGGGCCCCCCCCCCTCCCATCTGCTGCTGCTGGACGTCTTCATTGAGATTCAGGCAGGATCCAGTCTTTAATGAGGACACTTGGCCTACACACTTCCCTGAGTAAACACAGCCTTCCAGATCCGCTGTGCTGGTCCTCTGTGGGTCCCTGGCATCAGGCAAGCAGGTGCTCCGTGTGGAGAAAGCTTGTTTAAGGCTGAAGGGACCATCCGTCTTTTCCCCTCGCCCTCCTCGCTCCTGGCAGCCCCACACCCACCCTTAAACCAGCACCCACATGGATGCTCTCAGAGCGGCATTCAAGTCAGCCACATGTGCTGAGGCCTGGCCACGCATTCATTTCTGAACAGGGACACACACACACACACACACTGTGCGACCTTGCCCCCAGGCTCCTTGGATGGGGACCAAAAATGCAAAGCAATGTTTTGGTTAGGTAGCGCCACATGCAGTCAGGGGAGCCCTAACCATAGGGGGGAGGGGGATAAAGGAATGGAGTCAGTCTCATATCTTGCTCCTTTTAACTTTTCCCAGCTTTCGTTAGCTTACCCAACTTAAATACTTTCATGGCACCGACTGAATTCCTTTAATACTATTCAGTACCATATTTGAATACCATACATTTCGTTTTTTTCTCCTACAACTCCGCAAATCTCATCCAGTAATAAGCCATAAAGTATTCAGCATGCTTGTGCCATAATGAAATAATGCCAGCAACTGGCTGTTTACCATTTAATTTAAATATTGTAATGTCAAGGAGGGAAAACACTGTGGCTGTGAATGACACAGCCTACTACCCAGTAGATGCTACTCAAACACCCTAGTAGTAGCTTCTATGTAGGAAGTTAGCCAGTAGAAGGAAATGTGGCAATAACACGATCAATTAACACATACATGTGCATGTAAATTTGAGGAAAAATGCACAGCCATCTTGCTTAGTGTGGTTTGCTCGCACACTGCAAAATATGACCAGATGTAGAAAACCATCCGGGCACTGTTAGCCTACCTGTTGAAAGCCTACTAGATAAAGGATTCTCTATTTTTGCCAGTTTGGATTGCATTTTGTGCAGCTTGACTATAATGTGTAGGTGTAATCGGCAACCACGAAGGGGCCTGGCTACTGCTATGATAAACAGGTCAAGTAGAAAAACTGGTATTTCAAGACATTTTCCCACCTGGCTAAGAAGCTAAACTAAAACGCTAGCTAACTTCCTGCAAATGAAAACACAACAACGCAACGGATCTGGAAAAGTGAGCAGCTTACTCCGATCTCTTCATGTTACCGACTACAGTAAGTGGGAAAAAAAGTGTGAATATACTGGTTATACTGGATTCTGTCAGGTGGACAATTTGCAAATAAGAATTTTAAGTTATGTTGTACATTTTTTAATGGATATGTTGAAATGACAACTTGAGGTACATGGGTATATACTTTAATTGACCGTAATGTATTTTTTTCTTTTGTTAAATTGGGTTTTATATTATTGGCATCTAAAAAAGTGGGTATGCAGTATTCTTCGTCTATTTTCTCTCCTCCTCAAACTTCCTGCTCGCGATGCTTATTCCTCTGCTTTCCCTGTTAGATCCCCCGTGGCTCCCGTCTGGGAATTGGTGGCTATTAATACCCACAAAAGCGGCCCCGGCTGCGTTAGTCCTGGTCTGGGGTTGTCTGTCATGTTCCCCTCGAGGGCAGAGTGTCTGGCCTCAGAGGGACAGGTGCAGGACGGCGCTGCTCCCCGGCATTTCACTTTCGGCCGTTTCAGTATCACAGCGGGGGAGAAGCGGGGACGCCATTAAGAAAAAAGGCCGGGTACACACGCGAGGAGTTTCAGCCGCGATTTCAGTCGTGACACGACAGACGCGCGTTTATTTTAACCGATACAGCTGTCTACACAGGCTGCAGAACGGCTCGCGTTTCACAACCTGAAACGTATTATTACACCGCGGGTCTATTTTATTCCTCCTGGTGTGCATAGCTGAAGTGATTGTGTGTGTGTCGGGCTGAAAGAAAAGGAAATTCTTTCATGTGTGATAACAGTGATTAATATTGCAATGATGATGATGATATCATCACAATATTGTTATCAGATTAATTGTATGCTTATGACAGTGTGCATATTAGCTATAGAGAGTTCTGGGAAAGTACTGAAATTCAGCAATGGTTTCCCTCAGGTGATGAGGTATGACATAATTCAGTCGGTGCAGGTAAAAGCAGAGTTTAGCACTCTTTCCTTTGCACAACCCAGGAGATTTGGTGTAAATGCAGCCTGAGTTTTGCCATACTATCGGTTTTCATCATTTCATTCCCGTCCTCAAGATTTCAATTTCCTGTCCCTTCTTTTGCACTTCTGCCTCAAAGTTCCCCCATTTTTCAACTTTTTTTTCCTCCCGTCTTGACACCTGATCTGGACATTTACCTTCGTGAACTTCTTGAAACTCCCGATTTTTTATGTCCTCATTCCATTCTTGCTTTTTTTTTATCCCCGCCAGGCACACACACACACACACACACACACAAAACTAACAAACACAGATGCAAAGCAACTAAAAGTGGAATAGGCGAAAAATAACTATACCGGCTGATGGAAACTGATTGTATTATAATAAGGGAAATCAAGCTTGAATATGAGCTCCGACGCTCAGACAAACAACCTTACAAAAATAATCACTTATTAGCCGACGCTGTGTCCTAAGCCAACTAAAAAAAAAACAAGATGTTGTCACAAACACATTAGACAGGAGAGGTGGGTGGTTGGTGACACACCACCACCATCCATCCCCCCATCCCTCTTCTGACTCGCTTGCTCTTTGTTTTTCAGGGTTTTTCTGGTTGCTCGCAGGCAGAAGCATAAATGGCTCCATTAGCGGCTGCGTCATGAGCCGCCTGTCTCCCCTCCGAGGCACTAAAAGCCATTTACGCAACAGTAAGGGAATATTTGGGTGTTTGGGGTGAAGGAGTTCAACGCCTTGGCCATGACGGGGCTGAACTCGTAGATGTCGGCAGGAGATCAAATTCACGGGTTACGTCTCGGCACCAGTGACTGTGATGAACACAGACAAAACACGGCTCGCTGAGACTCTTCCCAAACATATACATACTACCTTTGTCAGAGAAAAGCAGTATATTAGCTTAGGCCAGTGCTTCTCATTTAATTTCTGTCACGCCTCCTATGGAAGAAGAAAACATCTCTTGCACCCCCTGCACGACTATAAATAGAATAATTTGTCTATTAAATTGTTATTAGTACGTCTGCATAACGCCGTAACCTTATCAATGTATAAGAGAATAAAAAGAATTAAATATGATAATATAAACATTTTTTGACCGACCAAAATGTCAAACCATATGATACTGAAAAATAAAACTACATAAAATCACCTTATCAGCGTGATTGTGGTGTAATGTCTTTAATTTCTTTGTCTCCAACATTTCAGACTCAGTAACACACCGGTCTTTCACAGTGAACCAAGCGCTACAGACGCTTCGTCATATTTCCTCGTCTTAGCTTTGGGAGACTTTCGTTTGTCTCTTTATCTCCGTCTCTCTCCACCTGTCTTCTCATCCCTGTTAAATATGTTTTCATGGTGTCACTTGGTGTCTACACTTCATACTCATACTCTGTGCTGTATGCTCCCTGTGAACACTCTGCTGCCCCCTAATGTAGTGGAGGTGCAATTGCACTTTATTCTATGACAGTACCAAAAAAATAAAAATAAAAATAAAAATAAATAAATAAAAACATGTTCTCCCAAGGTCAAACGTGCCCCCCTTGAGAGAGCCTCCACTATTTGTGAACCAATGGCGTAGGCCTATTCGCAGCTATGTACAGACTTCGATTGAAAAAGACATTGAATAAAAGACAATCCAAAATAAAGCAACTGCAGCTGCTGTCCCAAGTTGAAATATGTCACTACAATGGCATAAGCACTTAATAAAACCTATACAGCCAATGGATTTTCCATGAACAAGGGGGAAAGGGGAGTCAAGGGAGCCCACAGGGAGACAGATGGCTTGAATAGGGAGACAGGGGGCACATGTTTGCTCTCTGCCACAACAATAAGAAACAGAAACTTCCCCTGACATGCACAGAACTTGACCGCATAAATACATCACAAGTGCACAGACACCGCGAGTATACATGTTTTCTCCCACCCATGATGAAGTAAACACGGGCTACCATACACCCCGAGCCTTTAAGGCTCTACTGCAAAAGACAAAAGGCTAAATGTCAGGGCAGAGGCTGCTGCTCACGGAGTGAGTAAACTCTTCATCCGCCGCGATTTACGGCCTATGATAGCGCTGCCCAGTACAGTCCCACAGGGTCCGTTAAGTCACAATCGTAACTGGCAAAAACTATAAAAGAAAGAGGCGGGGGGGAAGGTATAATGATGGATCACTGCAGACATGTGGTGCCTCTGCCATGTGTGGCGGGCATTGTAATTCATTGATGTTTTTTGTTGCGTGTTGCCCAAACTATTCTTTGTGTCGCAGAACAGAATCACTCAATGAGGAACACATGCCAGATAATAGACAGGATTACGACTCTGGAAGGAGGAGATTTGCTTAGCTCCAAAATAAACATTAAAAGTGGAAATGGACACTTAAAAAAAAAAAAGATTTTATGATTTCTGGATTTTACTTTGAAGATTGGAATCTATGGTTTTGCTTTGCTTTTTTAAAAACACACTGCAGTGAAAGAACAAGAAAGCATTGGTATATATACCTAACAAAGAAGAATAAGGGAAAAAATGACATTTTTCCCATTTCAAACAACCTTTGTGGCCAATATAATAAATATTTATTTAATGTAACTTAACACTTTGTCATATTTGCTAAAACCATGTCACGACACTATGGGATGTTAGACACAAACAGGCTCCTCTGGTGCTGACTTCTCCTCTTAATCATTCTTGCAAAAATTTCATGGCATCTGTCAATCTGCCAATGTGAGCCAGGAGGAGGGTCTCACGCTGTGTCAATCACTCCCCGTGAACATGAAGTCAATGGAGTCAACCAGTCAACCCCCTTCTATAGATCACAGATCCGTCATGGGGGAATGGCGAGAACACAGCAGCGATGGAGGGGGGGGGGGGTTGTCACTTTTCGTATTTCAGCCAGTGTCTTGTTTTTCCCCAATCCTACCTGCTACAGCTTTAAGAAAACGCATTTAAATGCACCGTGAAGTCTCACCCACTTTGCGGTACAAAGCGATGTGGATCTAAAGAGTTTACGACGTGTGCCTCGATTAGGGGGTCGACCCATGGTGGATATTGTGGAGCAGTGGGGGGGGAGATTTCCCTGCTTTCCCTATCACAAACACAAAAATGGTAGGCGGAGTCCATATTTTTGAAGGCACCACTACAGAAGTAGTTGCAAAGTCGCCCTTAACCCCAATCAGTTGTCTCTGGGATTCCTCTCCATAACCTAAAGTTTAACCACAACCACAGAGGTGGTGCTGGGAAAAAAAAAAACACAATTCTAACAGGAAGTGGAGGGGGGGGGGGGGACTTTGATTCAAAGCATGATCACTTTCTGTTTTCCTCAGAGCGTAATTCTGTGAATAAATGATCAATGCCACTTTGGAAAGAGAGATGAAAAAGACACGAGTTCTCTTGAAAGTTGTCAAATGGACAAAAGCTATTGTAACAGTGTGCGCTGCATAGTAATCACAGAGTTTGAATAACAAGACATTACTGCAGGACTTGGAGGTGGAGAGGAGTTAACATTAGAAGAAAAAGTCTGGGTTTGTTCATTCATTTGCTCTGTTGTCTAATCAAATCTGTTGCCATAAATTGAGCCTTCAGATTCACAGGAGATCGTGTCCGCTTGGAGGACAGAATTTCACAGTGAAAGCTTATAGGGGACTAATTTTAACACTGATGGTGTCACTTTATAGCTATAACACCAGACAATTAAGATTTGTTTTAAAAAGGGTAGGTTAAACCTGAAAAATTGTCCGTTTCCATGTAATACAACACTAAGAGATATTTTATTACGTGACTATTTTAGTACAAACATTACCCAGCAGCACGGTGGACAGCCCTCTGATGCCAAAACAGAAAATCCACCCATATTGGCGCTTGGCTGGTGTTCATTTACGGACTCTGGTTATGGCTAATTGTCATTTTGTCAACTCTGGTGTTTTGATACCGGGCCAAAGTCCAAACCCAGTGGCACTCGACCATACAGAACTGTATGGGTGAGCTGCATTATGACTTGTTCAGACCATTATCTGCTAGAGTTAACTCACCAGGAGTTCTACTGGCAAATTTTTAAGGCTCTGTGCATCAGAACTGGATCAGTCAACTGACCAAGCTCAAGACTGTTATTGAAAATTATGTCAGAAAAATCACATTCTTAAAAAAACGACTGATAAGGGATATTGTGGTTGGTGGGGGGGCGGGGGTTCACTGTAGTTACTACATAATACACAAGGGACAAGCTCACAACATAATTATCACTGGCTTAGATTTTTGCAGATTTACCCTATTTTTTATATAAATAAGCAATACAAGTAAAAAAAAAAGTGTTTCATAATTTGGCTCGTTTTTTTAGGGCAGAGGAAGGAAGTCATAATTCTCATTTTTTTCCTTTTGAACATAAATAACATGACATGTGCAAGTCGAGATACCAGAGAGGCTTTCACTGACGCCAATTAGCCTAATGTTGCAGAGCAGACATGACGGCTTCTGCAACGTGCGCCTACATATTTATTTTCAAGGAGGGCATGTGTCTATGGAGGGAAATTTCACAGAAAAACCTTGCAAAAGGTATAAGGCAAATACAATATTTACTGTGCTATCAATGGCAGTCCAGTCCCATCCAGCTTAAACATTGGGCTCATATTAGTTTTCGGCGATATCACGGTATAGGCAAGTATTTAGAAACACTAATCGGTTTGATTTTCAATTCCGTCTTTCTATAAAACCAATACAGCGATGACATGAGTAATGATTTTCCTGGTATTAGTCATACTGTGTTTGTTTCAAAAGAAAGCGAGATAATGCTAGCACGTCTACAGAAATCCAGGACTCGCCACTCCACTCGTCCACTTGTGACAAACTTAT
This sequence comes from Eupleurogrammus muticus, assembly GCA_036785175.1. Lineage (NCBI taxonomy): Eukaryota > Metazoa > Chordata > Actinopteri > Scombriformes > Trichiuridae > Eupleurogrammus > Eupleurogrammus muticus. The sequence continues at coordinate 30,396,841 of JAYKQN010000003.1, forward strand.
CAGAGAAAGACATGACTCATACACTACGCTATCTAACCACATTCACAAAAATCCTGAAAGCCGCACTCCGTTTTATTGGCAACATGATGAACTGTGTGGTTAAGTGTCGGATCGTTCTCCAATAACAAAAAAAGTAGCTTCTTATTTTTAATAAGTAAGACTCGTCTATGTATGCAAAGTGCATATTAGACGTGCAGCATTGTAGGTTATTTATACAACGCACAACTGCACACACGTATCAGAACCCCCCCATGGGGATTCTTTAAATACATATCTCAATATTGGTGTTACAAATGTGTTTTTATTTACGCACGGGATGCGATAGGAGGAGAAATGCTGCCCCCGCTAGTTATCAGCTGGGCCACGACTATTACACGTTGCTCCTTTAAAAGAACCGAGTAGTTTTTTGGGAGTTAGTTGGAGACGCGTAGGCGTAAAAACTGTTTTATAACCAAACTTTAAAAAGGTACAGTGGTGGAGCAAAGCAGTGTAATGAAGTTTGGACTAACACCAGGGCAAAGTTCTATTTAAGAAAACACTTTTTAGAGTTTGCAAAAAGTAGTAAAATTATCCAAAATAGCTAGCAATTAAGAGAATTAAGAGAATGGAATGCATTTACTTTGTTAATGTTTTATCTGCTTAAAGAATAAAGATGTTTTTTATGATCTAAACATTTAACTCTTTTTTTCAGAATCTTACAAGAACTGGAATCACTAAAATTCTTGATATACCAAGCCATACTACCTGTACACATATTGCAATACAAATGTAAACGATGTCCTAATTAAGTCTGCCACAATAGAATTAAAAAAAAGGTGTATGTTTTATCAAATTAATAACACCCGTAGAGGTGTAGGAAGGTGGAAAGAGAATCTGTAACCATAACTGTACAAAATGAACAATTATTCACAATGGACAGCGAAAAAGGCAACCAGATAAACCAAAGATCCACAAGTGTGTGGGTCGTTGTGGGAGGGAGACACAGCCAGAACGGAAAGAAATGGAAATGATTTGAGAGGCTTGATTAAACACTATTTAATCATGTGTATTATTGAAACAATATGATTCCCCCCCCCACACTCTTAAATATCACAGCTATTGTCAATACCTGTATACCTCCACACCCCCTAGTTCAACTACTTCCCTGCCTGAATACAAGTGTTTTAGCAGAACTAACAAGGCCATCTGATAGTGTTAATACACAGTTTTATGGTGCACAGGATGATTTAAAGCCAGATCCGACATTAAAATCGACGTGTTCCTCCAATATCAAAACCTCAGAGGACTGCCGTTACAAAATCAGGACTATATAACAAATGTTCAGTTATCAATTTATTATGTCGATATAGTTAAAGCTGATGCATCAGGTGACAGGGAGATTATATGTACAGGTTCTTTAAAGCTGTTCAATGGTGTTGATTCAACTTTTTGGTCATTTGTGAGGCAGTGCTATTGAACTTGAAATTGTGGTATATCCAGAGGTGGAAAGTGACTCAAGTACTGCACTTGGGTACAACTGAGAGGTACGTAGATTTTACATATTTACGCCATATTTCTACACTCATAGCCCTCTACTATTTCAAAGAAATAATTTTCTGAAAAATATTTTATATATGATCAAATTCATAAAATTCTTTACTTTCGTTTAAATACTCAATATTGTTTAACATATTTAACTTGGCAACATTAAAATTCCATACAATATATTTAAACTTTAATACTGTCAGATGTAACAATAAAATAGGGACATTTTGCATGAAAAGTACTTTAACTTCAATATTTTAAGTACATTTTGCCGCCAATATTTATGCATATTTACTTGAGTAAATATATAATTTGAATTATAGTATATAGTATTTTCCCCCCCATTCTGGCGCTTCCACTTTTACTCAAGTAAAACATCAGAGTATCCATTCATTTTATCAATAAAGGCTGCATTGCATACCTTCATATTACACCAATGATGGAATGTAACAAAGTACATTTACTTATGTGCAGTTTCAAGGTACTTTACCCCAGTATTTCCATTTGATGCTACTTTTATACTTCCACTCCATTCCAGAGGAAAATACTTATTGTTAAAATTGTTATTTTCGTTTCGTTATGCACAAAGAATAAAAAGTCTGACGTGTACACATAATGTTATATGAAGCAGTAGCTTTACTATTAACATACTCAAAGTATTTTAAATGGCTCCTATGTGTTTGCTAGCGATAAAAAATACAAACACTGTAATAACATTCCAATCTGCATGGTAAGTATTACTTTCAGCTGATAATACTTATATGCCAAGTAACGTTTGCAATGCATGACTTACTTGTAATTGACTATTTCCGGACGACAGTATTTTCTACTTTTACTCGAGTAAGGGACCTGAGTACTTGGTCCAGCACTGCATTAGACCGCATAAGCAGTGCACTAGGTGTGTGTGTGGCTCCTGAATTGGTTGTGCGCAAACACACACACACACAGCCCTGCAATGACATGCTCGCCTCGGACTCCCAACACAACACTGCAGTAAAAGCCCAGCAACTATCCCCACTTTAACCGCTGCACAGCCCCGCAACACCTGACCCGACCACCCGAACCTCTGCCGCATTGTTACGTGTTACGTCTTAATTCGTGTCTGGGTTTTTCTTTTTTTTTTTGCACGAGCAGCCCAATGCGGGAGGCCTTTACCTGGTCCATCAGACGCTGACAGGGCAGGTGAATTCAGCTTCGGCCGCTTAGAGTTGGGAGGTCCGACGTCCAGCAGGTTTTCAGCCATAGTTGTTATGTTCTCCGGTTTGGTCGCTTCGAGTGGGTAATAATCGTTAACCTTGCAGCGGGGGAAGTCGTTCTATCAGCCGGAAACCTTCCCCAGTTAGCACATTTGCAAGCTTGGTAGCCTGCTAACGTGAGCTAACCGGCTAATAGCTAGCTAATTGCCTGCTACCAGCTAAGTTAACTGTTAGCTAACGTTACTCCTTAACGTGAGAGTCGGTGTCTTTTCAAAAGAGATGCAATAGCGCCCCGCTTCGCCACCGCCATTCACCCCATGATAATCCAACACCCAACACCCACATTATTACCGTTAAATAACCCAGAATAAAATATCCCCCATGTAAAAAAACAAACTTCAAACCGTCAATCCAATAAAATTGGGCGGATTGCTGCGTTCCGGGTGAAGCGTCGTAATTTCTAGATGTCCAAAGTACCCATTTTGCGTGACGTCAAATTTCTTCATGCAAAAAAAAAAAAAAAAAAAAATCGCGCGAAGCTCCGCAAAAAAAAATGCACAATTGCAACAAAAAACGCCGCGTTTTTTTTTTTTTGCAAATCGCTTCGGAAAAAATCACGACGTGGGCTCCGCTCGCCCACCGCGGTAAACAATACTGCTCCCGGGACGGGCGACAGGGGCTGAATCGCCGCACTCTGAAGGGGAAATCAGATATACGGAGCGTTTCTGTCCGACGACCACCGAGCCGATTCCCGTTTTTTTCGCACAAAATGTCTCCGAGGCGGCGTTAGCGTGTCGTTTCCGCGGGGGAGGACGCTGTCATATCGCGGTAAGGATGCTCGATTTCAGCGTAAAACCCAGTGTTGGATCGAAATCCTAATTCCGAGCCGCGACAAGATGGCGGCTGTTGATTCCTTCGATACAAAAAAGTTTTTTTTTTCTTTTCCAGATCGGCTGTGGAGGGGGAGGGGCCGTAATATCACGCCCTACGTGACAGCACCGCCCCCCGCCGGCCGCTGGGGGCGCTCGAGCACCACCACAAATACACACTACCATCTAATTTAGACATGCTTCAGTTTTTAAAGGAAATCGTATACGATTTAGATATTTTATTTATTTAATAAATGATAATCAATTATATATAATTAATATGTATTTAAAAATATTTTTAAAATAAACATTATGCCTCAAAGCTGCACTATATTTTTATGATGTCAAGATATTGCAAACATTCAATTGGATATTGATTTCAGTAATTTTGAGATTTTTATCCTTTTCTCTGGGATCAATATTAGCAGATTTTTTAGCAGATGAATATTAGCAGATTTTTTAAATATATAAATATATATATTGCGTTTTAGCCCTTCCTGAACAGCTACAGAAAATAATACACACAAATTGGGAATAATCAGTTTACAATTCTCTTCTGTTTTTTTTTTTGTCCACTTCATTTGACAGGTTGATGCACCATGGACATATATAAAAGTGTCATCAAAATTTACAGTATTGGAACAACATGGCCTTATCAAAACCCACCTGCAATGTTTAAAACAAAAAAAAGACAATCTTTACTTTATACTTCACAGTCCACTCAACTATTTTTCAGCTTTGAAATTTATTTCAATCATACTGAAAAAAAAAGAGTAATAAAATCATAACACTCACACTTACTCAAATAGACACACGTTGAATCAATTTGATAGTACGTGTCTGTTTTTCATTGTTTTCCGGCAAAATCTGACACATGCACATGTATAAAAAAATCATATGTGACATAAAATAACTGCATATGTACAAACACTGAGTGCTTTGTGCAAATGTGTACAGATTACGATCATGTGTTGATAAATGATACATGGGTAATGTGCACAAAACATACATAATACATCTCATTCATGAACATAAGACGAATACACAAAGATTTCAAATCAAGTCTAATTTGTTTTTTTGTCCCAGTGTAATTAAAAACACATGCGGGCTGAAATTTACTTTCAAATTTTATAATGAAAAGATGGAGCTGTCACCATTTCAACGAGTGATGAGGCAAGGCTATTCCACTGCAATGATTTTAACTAGTGCTGATAAAACACTTTACTCCTTGATTGTCCCTCATTTTTCTGCCACAAAGCAGAATCACATTTCTACAAGGATTCAGAACGGGGATGACTTAATCCCCTCAACATCTGCTTAATGCACTTAGCTGTTATTTTCACTGCACTTTCTTAACCGGAGCTCTGGACTCGTAGAGCTGCTTCCTCGCCTCTGCAAACACAAAACCTTGTAACACACACACGTCAATTTATCAATAGTGTCAAAGGACATAATCCGGCGTGTTGCTTTACTTGTAGAGTCATGGAAAAAAATGCTTAATGCTCAACATAATTGTAGAAAGAATGATATTGAAATGACATATTAAGAGTGATAGTACGGTGCAGAATCAAACTAAAAACGTAGTGCGTCTTACAAAAAAAAACCTTTCATTTGTCCAAAAAAAAAAAAAAAAAATCAACACACATACATTTCCCTGTATCTCGATCACAGAGCCGGCAGTGTTTACTTAAATTTTTTAGTTTCATTTAGACATGTGTACATGTGTGCTATTAGAGAGGTGGTGTGCCCATCACCTTAAATTTACCATGAAGATGTTTTTATTTTTATTTTTGCTGCTGTGTACTATAGCTACAGTGACATGGTCTGAAAAATCACAGAGTTATTATCCAACCACCGTATGTAAGGCATAGGCGGGATCTGCAGAATGTGGGAAAACAGGACCTCGTTGGAGAAATCGATAAACCTGTTACTTGTCGTGCGTTTTCATGACCTTGCATGCTACAGTTGTGCGCGCGTGTTGCATTTACAACAAGATTCAAGCCTGAGAGAGAGTACTTTAAAACCAACAAAGAAGAAGCCTCTGACAAACAACGTGGATTCATGACGGGCAGTTTTTGTTTTGTGTCTAGAGCGACAGCTTCTGGTGAAACCTCTTTGGATATTGAGTATAAGTATGCTACTAGTGCTGTGGTGATTATTTGATACAAATAACCATAGCTCACACGCTGAATAAAAATGTTCCTAATTAATTCAGAAAGGCACTGATTGTGTAGGTTTGATTTGCACAATGTCACGGATAAACAGATGTATTTTAATTTTTGTAAAAACTGTAAAGTGTGTTGAGACCATGCTACACAGTGACTCTGCACTTTAAATCTAATTGAGTAATTTCCACTTCTGTGTGCAGCCATGGCAAGGTTAGATTCATTAACCTCATTGAGAACATCTCTGAAATCTGCATTAATGTATTTTTGAAGGATAATTATACAGATGGCGTTGTGTATGCAATACCTCCCTACAGAGCTTTATTAAAATAATAAAAAAAAACTTATCAGCGGCCATATAGTCGATTTCCTTTTGCATCACATTAAATTGATGCTATCTGTGTTTTTGACTTTCTCACACTCACACACACACACACATACACACACAAAGTGTAAGGAGGAGAAACAAGTGCTTTCAGGAGTCAAGACAAAGCATGAAGTGAGTAAAGAGCAAAGAGAACTACATAGGTCACCGCTATTCAATGGGAACATCACCACACTATTCGAGGCAACCGGTTAATGAAAATAAAAAAAAAGATGGAATTTGTCAAAAAAAAAAAAACTGCAGCAAAACCTGCATAACAAGCATCATTTCCTCAAACATACAATCATCTATCCTCATTATGACAACAGCATGATAGAAAACTTTCTGAAAACCCAAAATACTCAAAAAAAAGAAAGAAAAAAATACAGTCATACTTTTTAGGCACCACAAAACAATCAGCTAGTTTAGGTTGCACTGCACCTATAGATCACTCAATTAAAGTGGCACAATGTAAGTATATAGATACAGTAGAGGGCCCCCTCCTTATAGAGGCTGTGACGGGTTAAAGGTAAAAGTCCCACCCCTTCAACAGCAAATCACACAGCTAAAGGCAGACAATACTTAACTACTGAATAAATAGATATAGTGATGGACTGACTAATGTGTGTGTGTTTTTTTAACTCCTGGCAATGAAGGCAATAAATGGAACGTCTCAAAAACGTGATTCTTAGGTTTTTTCTTACACGCAGTACTGTAGCTGATCTGTGCTTTGACACTTTAACCAAGGTGGACCGCCCGTTCGTCTATCGAGAACTACACAGTGATTGTCCCTCACAGTCCCGCTTAAAGTCGTACTCCACCCAAAACCTGACTTAAAAAAAGTGGCTGAAAAACCTGTAGTTGTGAAAAGAGGTCGATGTGTTTTGTCTGCAACTTTGCTGTAGTGTTGGATTCTTTTTTTTTTACAGCCACCTCTCAGGTCTGTAGGAGCGAGCGTTTCCTCCTCACGAGACGTTTGGGTCACAGTATCACTTTAAGTCTATTTAAAGTGCCTTCCTGCTTTCGCGATGATCTCACTTTTTTTTTTTTTTAACCACCTTCTTCCATTGTTATATTCCCTTATCTGATTTGATTTTGTGCTTTTTGATTGTACTTGTTGTGACAGACAAGGATTATGTTTAAACTCTTAAAAGCTATCTACCTAACTACCAAATACAAGTGGTCGAGAAAACACTGTGCAAGACCTGTGCTTAAATGTGCATTTAGCTGCTACACAAACTAAACCCTATGCAGCATCTACGCACAAATGAATACTGTATTAAGCCCTTTGTGAAAGCAGAATACATAAATTAACACTGCTTCATGTGATTCCCTCATTCTTCCCATAGTTCCCTGCTCAGCCTATCACGCTGCACTGGCACTTATATAGATTCCAAAATGATTTTTTTCCCTTAAGTAAAAGGTCAAGACTTTTATCAAGTTATAACAAATGATATGGCACAATAATAAATGTTTTTTTTTGTTTTTTTGTTTTTTTTTAAAGAAATACTTGCATTGAAATAAAAGCATGGAGTAAGAAACCACAGCATGTTCCGCAGTCTACATGTTATGGGGAAAACAACCCATACGACGATTGTTAAAACTTTTGTTCAGTATTCATATTTGTTCGTTCAGTGTTCTAGTCCTGAAGGCACTTAATGAGAAAAACGAATCAGAAAAAGAAAACATCAACACATACATTATCTTCCTTTCCCTCTCGCCCCTGTCTACCTTCTCCCCTCAGTACTGCTGTGCTCAGCACAGGTTTGACCCCCCCAGCACTCAGGCAACACCCCCGTCCCTAATGTCAGAAGCCGTTTCTGTTCGCACTACAACGACGTCTCCATCTTCTTCATCCGTGGCAAACACGCTCGCCTCAAGGAACACTGCAAAAGCTGAAATCTTAACAGGTCCGATATTAAGTAGTTATCTCATTTCACTGGCAGATAATTTATCTTTTTTGATTTTTTCTTGTTTTAAGCAAACAAGATAAACATTTTCTCAAAGATACAAGATTAAATTGACTGAAAAAAAACGTGAAATGAGTTAAACTATTTGCCAGTGGAATGAGATTCAGCTCAATACTAGAGAAACTGTAAAAACTAGATATTTTCACCAATTGTGAGTTCAGATTTTGCAGTGAAGGGACTTCCTGCTGGTCCTGGGGGGGGGCAGCAGCTGGGGGGGCAGCAGGAGGATCAGAAGACAGGGGGAAGGGGAAAGGATGGATCAGAGGCGAGCGTAGAACTCCTCGTTGAGTTTCGTTAGCTCGTCGGACTCCTCCTCCTCCTCCTCCTGGAGCGCCAGCGGGGCGGGCTGTGCCAGGGGGGGCGCGCGTGCAGCGCTAGGTTCTGGGTCCAGTTCGGAGCGGGGAGGGAGGTGAGGGTCCGTGGCGGAGGACCGCCCGGGGAGGTGCGGAGCGTCCCTGTATCCCTCCTCCCTCGCCCCTGTGGACTTGGCGGGGACGGGCTCGGGTCCTGGAGGCCTCGCGGCGCTTTGAGGTGGAGGAGGGAGCGCGGGGAGAGGACCGGGGGAGGGGGAGGAAGAGGGAAGAAGAGCCATCGCCCGGGCAACGGGTTCTGAAGGCTTTCCCGCCATCGTCGAGGGTCCGACTCCGGCGCTCATCTCCGCCCGATCCGGGCATAAACTCTCCCCGCTCTTGGGGTACAGGAAGGTCCTCATTTGACCTTTGCCCTTAACGTTCACGGTACCTCTATAGTCAAACTCCAGGCCCATGGCGCTGAGCATGGCGTGGCTCTCCTCGCTCACCTGCACGCGGCACTCCACGCCGGTAGAGTCCATGCGGCTGGCGATGTTCACCGTGTCCCCCCAGATGTCGTAGAGCAGCTTGGTGGTGCCGATCACGCCGGCCGTCAGCGGCCCGTGGTTGAAGCCGATGCGCAGCTTGAAGCCGAAGCCCAGCATGTTCTTGTTGAAGTCGTCCAGCACGCCCATCATCTCCAGGGCGAAGTTGAAGAGCGCCCGCAGGTGGGCGTGCGGCGAGTCGTCCTCGTTCTCCGCCAGCTGCCGGACGTTCAGCCCCGACGCCGCCATGTAGGTGGCGCCGATGGTCTTGATTTTCTCCACACTCTTGAACTCGGCCTTGCGCAGGAGCTCGTCGAAGTCGCCGATCAGCTCGTTGAGGACGCGGTAGCACTCCTTGCCGCCCTCGTAGCTCTCCTCGTAGAACTCGCTGAAGTTCACGATGCTGGCGAAGATCACGCCCACGCTGTCATGGTTCTTGGAGTAGCTCTGGGTCACCTGGGGAACAACAAAACAACGGGATGCATCGCGATTAAGAGAATGTTTGAAACATTCGCATGCGCTACAACATTTGCAATAAAAGCATTTTGCTTTTCAATATTGATGAGCTCCAAACACACACGCTCTATCCTGGTTGTACAAAGGAGTATTAAAAAAATGCAGAAGAGTATTCATGATGCATCTGTTTTATGTTCAGAGGTGACAAAAACCTTGAGGTGGTCAGCGACATGGATGGGGATGATGTTGCCCAGCAACCACTCCGCCTGGTCCCGCATCGTCTGGATCTTGGAGCGATGCTTGTCGGCCTCCACGTTGCCATGGTAATGGAGACGGTAGCTGACCTCGAACTCGCGGTTGAGGAACCAGACGAGGAGCAGCAGGAGAAAGAAGGCCAGCACGACCTCTGGAACCAGGAGGTCAAGGGGCCGGGGGGGAGGGTCCGGGCCTGATCCTGGAGCGGTGAACGCTGAGCCGCCATCGCTGGACGTGGAGAGGTTCAGACTGAGGGGGAGGAGAAAGTGAAAGAAAACACACAAATGTAGACGAAATAACATCATGAAAAGATATTTCCAGTGCAGCCTTAATGAAGTTCCATAACAGGATTTCAGGGTCAGTGACTCAAATTCAATGATGAATAGAATATTTCTAGACTCCTAGTCTTACAGTTTCTCATCTGGCCTCAATAAATCACACCCAACGGTCATAAATAGTTGACTAGAATAAGGCTGGATGTGGCTCACTGATCCACCGCTGAATGGAAAACATCTCCCTCTCAGTTTGTTTTTGTGAATTCTTCTGAAAATAAATCAACAATTGGATAGTATAAACAGCTGAGTGTGTAACTTCTGACTGCACCTGTTGACAGGTGTTTTATAGCTTGAGACGGATCCGAAAATTAAAATGCACGAAGGCAGCGTAGAGGAGTCGTGGACTTAGCTGACTTGTGACTCTCATATGCAATTGAAGCCGGCACAGGCTGCACAGCATGAGTAATTTCCACCACTACTGACATTTAGCAGTCATTACTACTGATGCACACAGCAGAGAGAGAGGGGGGGGGCAGCAGAGAGCAGGACGGCATGAGATTGAGTAAAACCCAGAGAGAGCTGTAGTTTTATATATATATATATATATATGAAAGGGTGCTCCTGTTGATCCTCCAAATGTCACTCATCCATCAGACACCGTTCCCACGGAAACACTCACCCATGAACCGGAAAGCTGTTGTTACCGGAGCTGGAAGAGACAACAGTGGTATTAGTCGACCACGTGTACACACACACACACACACACACACACACACACACACACACACACACACACACACACACACACACACACACACACACACACAACTGCACACTCATGAAGAGACACACAGATTACGTAGAGAAGATTAAATTGTCTCTGCTGGCCGAAAAGCAGATGGAGGCAGATTGAGTTAATGCCGAATTATGAATTCATGCCCAAATTCATGATAGATTCATATTTGGTGCAAAACTAAGGTCAGCACTTTGTGTCATTGCTGTCCAGCAAAAAGCGCGTATCTCCGTATTTTGTCATTTTTATCATTTATACATTTTTCATAAAACAATTCTACAACAACATGAGAAGTCCAGTTGTTTTTCTTTACTCCAAATAAAGATTGATTTAATTATTAACATTAATTCTATTGGTTGGATTTTCCTGCAGTGTGAATGCTTTGTCTTTTTGTAAGAAAGAAAAGCTCAGGGGGGCAAGGGTCATCTCATCTCTGCTTATCAAGTTTAAATATCTGACTTGTTTCTAGTCTTGTCTTTCTCAAACTCAGGCGTTGATTCCTTGTATTGGGATCACCTGTTCCTGTGCAGCGGGCTGTAGAGCAGCAGCAGCAGGGCGACCCCGGTGGCCGTGGCCAGGACCGAGCGCATCCAGAAACTCAGCTGACAGAAGTTGCAGTACTGGATGATGGCGAGGATGGTGGCGCAGCACAGGAACATGGTCACCTGGAGGAGAAGGGACACAATCGATGCAGCGTCATGGGAAAAAAAAAGAGGCAATTCAACCTGACAGTTCCAACTGAGTCCATTTCTTTATGTGTGTATTTTCACGAAAAGAAAACGCATGTTTGTGAGCGTGCTGATACGCGGCTTCTTTCATGCCACTGCAGAGGTCTCTTATATATTTATATACTTATATTCATACAGCACCTTTTTGCTTTACAGTAATAACTCACATTAAATCACATTACAACACAGCAAAAGACAAGAGAAAACTATTAAATCTATATAGATTTGATTTCCATTTTAGTTTTTTTGTATTATAAAAAGCAGTTTTTGATGAGGATGTTTGAGGAAGTCTGTGTTTTTCCAAAGAGCCACAACTAATCATTTACTCTGAGGAACAAATTTGATAACTGAAAACTTAAACAGGTGAAAATATCTTCTTTTGTCATTAGTATTGTCATTGTCATTATAATTATATGAATTAAATAGATAATTCATCTTAATTAATTTTCTTTCCTGATTTGAGTCAATTTGGCCATATTTTAAATTTTATTACAAAAATGACATAATGATAATTCTACTCACTGAACTAAGTGTACCAAAACCTGATAAGATTTCAGTTTTTGCAGAAATGTAGTTTATAGGAGTATTTCATATTTAACGTTAACTATTTAAACTTAAAATGAAATATTCCTAATGAAAAAATCAATATTTTATGGTACAGTATTTATTTTATTAGTACCAGTATAACAGATACTGTTAAAATAAACATTCATTTAATCATCCAATTAAATTGATAAGCATTATCAAAAACACATTAATGAGTATCCACATTTATGGATTCAGTTTTTGACTAAATCTGATTTTGATTTTAATCACACAATACAGATAGTAACACTAGTTCCTATTGAAATTCATATCTATAAGTAAGTGGAATCATCTTGGTGTGCAAATTAAACACAATATAAATAAATTGTGGAAAAACATCTCACTGCATTGTAGATCATTATCTTAACAAAACAAATGCAGGTAAGAAAAACCAAGGTCGTGAAAAGGACACATAGAGAAATGTTAATTTGGACACTCCAGCATTTGCATGGACCAAGCAAACACATGCTGTAGAGATTTGGGGCCATTGGTAGTTTATTAATGATTAGAGGAAACCTCTTTTCCCCCTCTCATCCCTACATGTCCTCCCTCGCTCCCCCCAAAGCTCTGTTATTGGTTCTTAATATCTTCAAAGGCATTAAAGTCCAGAAAACGGCATGTCTAATTAACAAGTCTCCCTGAGCCTCCCGCTTTGATCTGCTAAACCCCGGAGAGCTGCAGAGAGTTTGTAGAGGGGGGGACATCGGGTGTCCAAAATCCTTGAAAAACAAGATATCAAAACACGGCGCACATCTTGCATGCAGCCGCTGGCTAAACGCTGGAGGTGGGGCGGGCGGGAGTCAAAGTTTTACACGGCGAGATGTGGCCTTGACTCGAAACAGCACAACCGGAGCCGCTCTCAATCTTTTCACATGCAGCATTCGGAAAAGGAGAAATGTCAACATTTTCCGGTGCCAAGGTCCACAGGCGAGGCCTCCTGAAGCCTCCTGGCCGGTTCCCCTCCTGTAGTCCCCTATCAGCGCCGGTGCCAGAGAACCGCTCCGCTGCTCCCGCGAGGACCCCTGACGTCCAGACCACCCACGGGCGCCGTTTCAACCCGGCCCGGGCTCCTCCTGCTTACTTTGGCACGGCGCTATCGCTGATGGCAAACCGTTCAAAGCTTGGAAATCGCGAGGAGTCGCGCCACAATTAGCGCAACGCGCCCACAACACAAGCGGTCGCCTGGTTGGGAGCGGCGGCGGCGGCAAAAAAAAAAAAACGTTAAACGCTATGACAGATGCCGTGGGATTTGACTGATCGCCGGCCAAAGAAAGTGAAAGGCGAGTTCTGGAGTCGTGAGCTTTCCTCTTTGATGAGGACGTGCTCCACGTCGGAACGTTAGTCGCTGCCCTTCATTAAAAGACGTTAATAAAAGTTATGGCGTGCATCGTTTCACATCCTGTCTCAGTCGAGGCGCGAGATCCCGCTGATGTGCAGAGATTCCTTCATTTAATGTTTTTACATAAAAAAATAAGGAATGACTGTAATAAATAATGATCATTCTTATTAATGACCGATCTGACCGAACTTTTTGACTAATCGTTTTAAACTAACTGTTTACATCTTTTACAATAGCGACCAAATGCAGATATTTCAACCCAGACTATGACTGTTGCCATGCCGACGATCTACGCCTATCCTTTAACTACATCTATTTAGAGCTAATATGTTATTATGTTGTAGTCTGTTATAAAGCTGGAGTCATCCAGCCGTTGCTGGAGAAATGCTGGAAGTACTCTGATCGATCACAGTGCGATTAGGCGTATACATGTCTATGATGATAATAAGAGCGGAACACCACATGTGGCTTTGATTAAAGCTTAATCCATATCAGAAAACGCTGCTTACATGGCAGTGTCTTCATTTGGGTTAATTTTGTCGGCTATTCCATTAATTTAGTTTTAGTTTTAGTCTTAGTCTTGTATCAGATGTCCTTATTACTTTTAGTCATATTTAGTCAACTGTATTCCTTTTTTGTTGAACCATATTTTAGTCAACAAAACGTCTTGGCATTTTAGTCTAGTTTTAGTCAATAGTCTTTTGCAGATTGCAGATTCATTTTAATTAACATAACTGTCAATCTTTTCTGACCATTTTAGTCTAACTCATCTCACAAGTTTAATGTCATTATTATGATGAAGTAGCTCCACGTGTTGAATGATCGGGAACACAAGGCTGCTAATGGAGCCTGATCTAAAATACATAAAAATCACACACACTGATCATGACGTGCCCGTGGAAATACATACTGACCCAGATGCAGCTTTATAGGTACTTCTCAGATCACCAAAACTAAGTTTATCTTTCATTGTTATGAGCGTTGCAGGCAGTAAAACTTTTATTGAAACATAGAGCCACAACTGAGATGACTTCATTGAAAAGCCAAAACTAACACGCATCCAATAATTTTGGATTATAAGTAGAAGTCTGTGAAGAAAAAAAGATTTTTTTCTGTTATTTTCTTTTGTCAGTGTTCTTCGTCTCGTTTTTATCATGAAGGAACACAACACTGTTGACGAATTTATTTGTATTTTGTCTAATTATTAATATTAGATTGAAAAAAATCTCCCTTGTATAGATTGATTCGCCCACACAGTGCTTTCCAGCTTTTATCCCCTGGTTTACCTGGAGGGGCAGGTGGACGCTGCAGGTGAGGTGGGACAAGACGGAGATGGCGGGGAGGGACACCAGCACGGCCCCGATCACGTGGCGTGGGACCCAGCCGGAGACCACCAGGAGCAGGGAGTGGGTACAGTTCATCACGTCCTTCAGGTAGAAGGCCATGCTGCAGCAGAGGAGAGATCAGGAACGTTTAAACTCCTAATCTGAGGTCAGACCGAGATCAGACACTATCGAAGTGACGGAAAATACATTCTCTCTCTCTCTACAGTCTGCTTCTGTCAGACGAGAAAACTAATGAAGTCTCTCAGCAGTACTTCATTAAGACACATTATTAAATGCACAGCTACACTGTCATTTCCTAGCTAGAAGATGACGATTTATTGGCCAATTACACATGGCAACATGTGAAAATCAATTCACTTTGAAATATTTTCCACTGAAATGCATGCACACGCATTGAAAAAACACACACACACAGACACCACAAAATAAATGAAAAGTCTTTAGCACTTTGTGAATACCGGGAACTCTGAGTAGAAAGGGGGGATTTTAGGTTTGGAACTATACCTGCTCCCAGTTTATCATTGTGCCAATATCCTAAGCCAACGCTGGTCTTTCACTAAACTGGACGCGGGCCAGTCGTATCTGACCAGGGAAATTAATCTGCTGCGGAGAGGGAGCCAAGCAACACATAAAATAATTTGTGCTGGTTTTTCGGTGGAGAGCTGTAAATGCTGCATGATGGTCTAGCGGCGGTTTGGGATGCCGTGCCACCGAGGCACAAGAGATAGACGCTTTTATTCCCACCAAAAGGCTGCGGCCGGCCGCCAGTTGGGAGCAAACAGCAGCATATTCTCTGATGGCACAGCAATAACAACAACAACCTAAATGACATTTTGGAGGCTTCATCCTTCCTGCCAGGAAAAACAAAATCTGTCGAAAAACACAGAATCCGTGTTGTTTCGTTACATAAAAATGGTCAAAGTTTGCGACAATGATAGTGTGTTATATAAATATGTTTTAACGGTCCTTAAAAACCAATATTGGTTGAATCCGTTCTGATACAAAACATGTGTGTGTGTACACTAGGGCTGAATGCTTTTAATATAAAATTGAACTACGATTTTTTTTTTGTCTGGAAGATATTGCGATTTCATTCAAGATTTTCTTCTAATCACGTTTTAGTGCACAACAATGTGTAGACGCAAAATAGAAACTTACATCATACCATTAAAACAATAAAATCCCATAACTCTAATGCAATAATGAACAATAAAACGGTGGTGCTATTTATTAACAAACAAGCTATAGTGTTTCCCCTACTTCCATTAAGTTTTGTTTACTCTACTCTCATCTCTCTCTACTTCCTGTCTAATGTCACGTGTCTAAGACGAGTATATAAAACATTAACGTAAGATAGCCAAGTGTGAATATATTTTTTGAATTCTTTATATATCGACCATCACTAGAGTCACTAAAAGGCTATTTAAACTGAATCTTTCCCTTCTCAGAGAAATATTTCAGCAAGCTAATCTAAAAAGAAGCGATCGGCAGTTACATAATGACGTGTTAGCTTAATGCTATCAATTAGTTTACTCACGTTAGCGACCATTAACTTTTGTTATGTAGCATTAGCTTCCCCTCAATATATCGTAAACATATATTTAACTTGTAAAAATCTATGCCGATTTATCTAAGGCTCATAACTCCGGTTTTTAACGTTTCCGTTAAACCGCCGCTTTCCACTCGTCTGGCTCTCTGATCTGTTGCTAGGTGACTGACGCCCGCCTAGCAACCGTCAAAGAGTCGTGACTACTGCCGCGAAGGCTGTAGGGGTGTATTTGCGTCACAATTAAAAAAAACGTGTAAAATTGTTGACGAAAACAAAACATATTTAAGGAAAACAGCAAAAAAGTCGCAGTGTTGGCGATTTCAAGCTCGTGTTGCTTGTAATCACGTTTTTCGGTTGAAAACGATGGATCACACAATGCTAGCTAGTGCGCACTCCGCCACCAGTGATGGGAATAAATGCGTTAAAATAAACGTAGTTACGCACTGCGTTACTCTTTCAGTGACGTGTTATGCAACTAAATTTTAAATCGTTACAACGCGTTACCGCCTAAAAGGAGGAGGGTTGTTACGGTCATGGCGCCTAGCACGTGGCAAGAGGGTCGGAGGAGTATAAAACAGCCACTTATCGGAGAAAAGGTAACGTCGAGTTAAGTAGCTTTAGCCGCTTTAGCTGCTATTTTAATTGTCACTAATACGAAACAAGAGATTTCGTAAAAAATGTTGTGCTGAGTCTATTTCCACTTGCTGCAGCAAGACGCGATTACAGACTCAGGAAATCCTAGCATATTCTAGCAAAAAAAACAACAATAGATCATACAGCTAGCTAGTGCGAATTCGCCACCAGTGACGGGAATAAATACATTAAATAAATGCAGTTATGCACATTGTTACTCTTTCAGTGACTTGTTATACAACGAATTATTATTATATTGTTATTATTAGATTATTAAGAGAGTCAGAGGAGTATAAAACAGCGACTTACCGGAGAAAAGGTAGAGTCGAGTTAATTAGCTTTAGCCGCTTTAGCTGCTACTTTATTCATCTCTAACACGAAACAATGGGCTTTGATAGTTCACGTGTGCTGCGTCTTTTATTTTTTCAGGAAGACGCGTTCAAAGACCCTCAGGAAATCCCAGTGCATTTTTAAACTTAAAAAAGTAACTTAACTTTTTATAGTGAAGTACCTCAGTTACTGTACTCATATTATATTAATAGTAGTAACTGTAATTTTATATAGTAAGCTGCTTAACACTGGCTGTGAAGGTGGTGTATTTGCGAAATAGTGGTTGAAAACAAAACCTGAGTTAGGAAAACAGAAAAAAAAAAATCCCAATTTTGATGATCTTAAGCTTGATTTGCATGAACACCGCCACACACACACACACACACACACACACACACTATCCGCTGTGATGTGGTGTAAAGATAACCTCCAGCGGTTGTGGTTTGATCCCTCTGTCAAACAGGTGATAAAGGACACACATGCGCATGCACGTGCACATGCACACACGCATACACACAGGCCATGTGCATGGCATCCTCACCGTATGGAGAGCACCAGGGAGGCCAGCTCCAGGAGACCGGCCAGGGGGGCCAGGGCCAGGGCAGCGGGGGCCGGGGGGCCCACGGTGGCCGGGCTCACCAGGGGCGGGAGGAAGCAGGCCAGGGTCAGGGCCAGGAAGACGAAGCAGCTGAGCAGAACGTCCAGGAAGGAGCTGAAGGTGGTGCTGGCGAACGTCTGCACCTGGACCTGGTTTTTCAGCTGAAGGGGAAACAACAGTGTGAAACTGTTGGCTTAACTTGTCCTGAATCCACCTTACACCATACAGGTCTTACGCCATTCTTATGCCTAGAGAGAGAAAACTAATCCTTTTCCCTCAATGAAAAAAAAAATCTATTAATCCACAGATTTGGCTTCAAACGAGTTGTTTTGCAGCTTTTACTTCAAATTATATTATTGTATAATACACAGTATATACAATAATAATTATGTAATTACAACATAAATACAATAAAAATGTGCTGACATGAAATAGAACAAACTAAAATGAAATCAGACATTTGCCAAATATACCATAGCCACAAAAAATTCAGAAGTAGAATAAAGCAACTTTATGTATTTATATTGATCTCTATCTACACTTCAACAGTGAGAGTGAAAAACATATTGAAATATAATAAAATGAAAATGTGAAACTATAAGATCCTGATAGATGAAAATTAAATTTTCTCTTTTCTGTAGTAACACTGGTGAAACAGCAGGGGGATGCAAGGCTGTGAGGTCAATGCAGGCCAACTGGAACATGTCCTGTGTGTGTGTGTGTGTGTGTGTGTGTGTGTGTGTGTGTGTATTGCGGTGCCACTAATGTGGCATCAAATTTGGGAAACGGGGAATACAGGGAAAAAAGTTGTGGTAACCTCTCCCCCCCGTTCACTCAGAAACACCCATGACATGCGCGCGCACACACACACACACACACACACACACACACACACACACACACACACACACTGTCCAGCCCCTCAATATATTATAACAATAGTTTTTTGTCTGTGATCCATAACTGTCAAACCACAATTTCCTTGGGACGTTTCTCATGTGAGACTTTTCCTATTCGTGTATTTGACAAATCTCCTCACAAGGCAAGGAAAATTAGCTGGCTAATCAAAAGTAATTAGGATGTTCTTGAAGGTATAATAACACAGAAGTCAGCATGCATGTGTGTGTGTGTGTGTGTGTGTGTGTGTGTGTGAGTACCTCCTCCTTGTAGCTGCTGCGATAGGCTTTTTCCAGAGGTCTCTCTAGGAAGTTGAGGCTGAGCTTGTTGATGGGCGGCTTGAAGAAGTAGTCCTTCATCAGACTGGGACGCACACACAGATATTTAGATTTTATTTTTGGATTCCGCAAATTGTCGCGTAAGAACTGGTGTGCTGCGCTGCTGTGGCCTCTTTGCATGTTTGTCTCTGCCACACTCCCTAGTCAAGTCAAGTCGATTCGGTTTGTGTAGTCCAAAATCACAAAACACACATTTGCCTCAATGGGCTTTACAGTTTGTCTGACAAACTCTTCCATCCAACAGGATGGAAACAACACATTTAGAACCGGAAAAGAGTAAAATAACAGAAATGAATGATTCATGGTGCATGTGGAGGATGAGGTGCAGTTTCCAGGTGAACCTGAACGCTTTCTCCAGAACCTCGATATTCATATAGCTGGTGCTGAACTGCTCCTTTAGTCTATTAAAACACAAAATTGCACAGGTCATAAATTGGAATCTCACCTGTCCTCCCTGATGACGTCCACAAAGTGCGCGTCGCTCTTCTCCCGGAAGTTTTTGGCTCGCAGCTGGATGAGGGCGGAGTGGTCCATGCCCGTGCCGGCCCCCCCGGGCCCGCCCGCCATGCCCAGGCTGGTGCCGGTGCCCGTGCTGGTGCTGGTCTTCTTCTCCTTCTCCTGGAGCATGTCGCACAGGGAGCTCTGGCTGGCCCGCACCGGGTCCTCCATGGGGGGGCTCAGGAGGCCGTTGGCCGCCCTGGGGCTGTGGCCTGGGAGGAACTGGAGGGGGGAAATGGAAAGGGTACGGGTGGTCATTAAATAGTCTTTAAAACTCTGATAACACGCCACTCACACACTGATAGCCAATAACCAGGGCTTTAATATGACATTAAAAAAAATAATTTCACATGTTGTTATACCAGTGTATCCTGCAGAAAATCTGTTGGTGAGGTGGTGGTGTGTGTGTGTGTGTGTGTGTGTATAAATAAATAAGTTCAGGCCCAGTTCAGGCATCTGTTAGGCGATAGTGCTGGGATTTCCTGAGGGTCTGTGAATGCGTCGTGCTGCAGCTCGTGCATAGAGTGAGGTTCTACTCTGCAGGTAGAAAAGAGGGCAGCATTCGTGAACTTTTCTTAGCCTGTGTTAGTTTGAGGAATAAAACAACGTCTTAGCGTGTGGCTTTTGAGATGTTACAAAACTCTGCATGCAGGGATACACATTCTGTGTAATTAAAAAAAAATTTTTAAGAGACCTGATAAATGCTTTTAGAACTGTATTTTGAAACGTTTTTGACTTTTTCCTCTTGCCATTCGGAAACCAGAAAATAATCGTTGCCTAATTTAGCCTAATTCCCTAAGTTATATTTTAATACAGCCCTGAGGGAAACCCTGCATGTGTAAGTGACCGATAAATCTTCATCTTCTAGCTGGTAATTGACTGTTTGACTTAGTCACAAACTCTGTACACTCTTAACGTCAGCAGGCTCCTGTCAACATGTGAGCAAAAGAAAAAGTAATATAAAATAACAAGCAAAATGTGCTATTCAAACTTCAGCAAAATTAGATTCTATTGATGACTGATTGCTTCATTCACCACCTGAATGGATGCATCTGGCCTCTATTCAAATTAAATTCATTGATGTTACAGCTGCTAAAGGACTAAATAATATTATAATATGACACAAAGTTTATTTAGTCATATTATTAATATATATGACAGCATAGTAAATTATGTGATTATGACTTATTAGGAATTTAGGAAAGTTTCATGGGCCCTGTCTCTACTCAGGCCCTGGGGGGTCAGGTCCACTTCCCCCACCCCCCCCATGCTTGGTGGAACCATTCTGAAATAGGGTTATCTGAGGAGTTTATCTCATAAGGAGCCACAGTGACACCGGTGTCCCCCAGACTCTTCATTATGAGGTTTTATGTCTGAACTTAACTCATTAAGTCCCAAAGTGACTAATATGAATTATGTTTACATATGATTTGTTATGTGACCCACTTTGTTTTTGGTATAACCCACATGAATTTCCTTTAAGGATAAATGTCTCTGGGTTCTTATGGGTTGACCGCAGGGCTTGGTCCTAGGTGTGTGTGGTACCTTGGCGCTGCTGGTCCAGTGCTCGTCCTGGCAGCCGTTCAGAACCGCCACCTCCTCGCCCGGCTCGGCGCCGGCAGACAGGACCACGGTGCGCGGCAGGCAGGGGGGCTGTGGAGGGCAGGGACACGTCAGACAGGTGCTACAACAACAACATAACCCCGTTACGGGACGGACGGACCCCCCCCCGTGACTCACCCCGCTCCGGTCCGCCGCCGGCGGCTCGGCGGCCTGCGCCCCCCCAGGGATGAGGTCTGGGGCGTGGGGCTGGGGACACGTGGCCAGGCCGAGGCCCACGAAGTCCGCGGCTGGCGGCCCCAGCTGAGAGCAGCCGCACTGCACGTCGTGATCCCACCGCCTCCCCGAGATCAGGAAGGTCCTCAGGCCTGGGGGGGCGAGACGGGTCAGAGGTTCTGGTCAGGACTCATTACACCCTAACAATATTCTACAGGAAATGTCAAGAATGTATTATTATGTGATGTAAGACTAAAAACTTGGTACCATATAGTTTAACTCTCTTAAAAAACCTTTAAAAAATGTAAAAACACACTCTAGGTGGATTTATCTTTCTTTCTTAGTTACACAATTAACATTGGAAAAATACACATTCTGTGTGAAATGGTACAAATGGACTTTCAAATGACATGAAATCAACATGAAGACAAAATGTAAATTTTGAGAGACCTGATGAATGATTTTGGTTTGTCATCTTGACTTTATTGTCAGAAACCAGAAATGAACTCCATAGTTTTGAGGACAGATCAATTATCATTAGCCTCATGCATACCATACTTTTACGACCATAAGGTGCACCGTACTAAAAGGCTCAGCCTCAGTTCTGTGTGTCACACGGATAAAACAAGCACACAAGTGTGTGTATTTAAAATTGGAGCGGGGTGATGTCATCAATCAAACCATCAAAGTCCTCATCCTCTGTTTCTGATTCCAACAGCAGCTAAATCTCCATCAAACATGCCAGCTTCACTTTCTTCACCATCAGAGTCACTTTCCTCTAAATGATGCGTTATAATCCGCTGGAAGTTGCTGCGCTACCGTAGTCCTGGTCTGGATGGAGAAATGGCACCGAAACGAAAGCACCGAGACGGAAATGTTCAATTTTCATTTCTTCTGCTGCTTTACTGCTTTTAGACGAATGGTGACCGTCAGAAGGCTTCTCCCACTCGTTCTTTGCTCTGTGATCCACTGATCCAGTCTTTGCTCTGTGATCCACTGATCCAGTCTCTGCTCTGTGATCCACTGATCTAGTCTCTGCTCTGTGATCCTCTGATCCAGTCTCTGCTCTGTGATCCTCTGATCCAGTCTTTGCTCTGTGATCCACTGATCCAGTCTCTGCTCTGTGATCCACTGATCCTGTCTCTGCTCTGTGATCCACTGATCCAGTCTCTGCTCTGTGATCCACTGATCCAGTCTTTGCTCTGTGATCCACTGATCCAGTCTGTGCTCTGTGATCCACTGATCCAGTCTCTGCTCTGTGATCCACTGATCCAGTCTCTGCTCTGTGATCCACTGATCCAGTCTTTGCTCTGTGATCCACTGATCCAGTCTCTGCTCTGTGATCCACTGATCCAGTCTCTGCTCTGTGATCCACTGATCCAGTCTCTGCTCTGTGATCCACTGATCCAGTCTTTCCTCCAACTCGTACCACCTGTCTTATGTCTTAAACTCAGCTGTGTAGCTGATTTCCTTCAGTTTAAACTGTGCTTTATCAGCGTGTCTCTTTACCATTTTCAGGTTGTTAAAACAACGATGTTCTGCATTACGCACATCCCCGTTATTTTATCTACAATCCATGCCCACACTTCCCCTACATACATACATAGGACGCACTGCACATTTGAAAGAAAATATAAGACTTTTATGTGCTCCTTATAGTCGTGAAAATACGGTATTTGCCTTAATAATATTTTAATTAATAATAAATAATAATGTTTAATGTTTCACATTGGTATTTTTTTATATGTATTGGCATTGTTATTGATGTTTTAACACTACATTTAACCAAATGTGTGAAAAAATGTGAACTATATATCTATCGTAAACCTTGAAGCAAAAAGGTCATTTTAAGCTAAATACACTTTATAATCCCTGTGATTGCCTGAAGTTTCATTTAGTGTCTAGAAAACTGAGGAAATACAGCAGCTTCTTCCTTTTGTCATTTAAGTTGTATGTAAACTGCCTATAAGTCAAATGAATGACTTAGACAAGTCGTGTTTTTATTCTAATTGGCCAATATAGAGGCAGAAAGACAGGATGATGCAGCATTGGAAAGAGAGGAAAGTTATTCAGCAAATATTTCAATTCGGCCGTATTACACACACACACACACACACACACACACACACACACACACACACACACACACACACACACACACACACACACACACACACACACACACACACACACACACACAGATAAGCGTGCAGCAATGCGACAGCCTCTGTTTGCTCATCAACCAGGAATAACTCCAGCTGCAGCCAGCTGTTATCAGCCTGCACAAACACACACACGCTGACCTGCTGCAGGTGATGAACCCGTCAGCGCGGCGTGGGACGGAGGAATGGAAGAGGCATGGGAGGAAGCTCAGACTAACGGTAATGGTTGATGCTGACGTCCAGAACACATGGAAATATACCTGATACCTGTATTAATGCAGCAAGTTTAAAGGGGACTTTTATCATTGTATATGGGAGTGTGAACACAAACATTTATTCTGCACTTATACGCTGTTGAAACGTCACTGAGAAGCAGCGAATATATTTTTTACCTGACGTGTAGCATTTAATTCGCTTTATCCTGAAAAGCACCAAATGTAAATGACTGGTTGAATGAAATGGCGTCTAACATGGCCATGGAGAAAATAATAATAATAAATATAGTGAAAGGTAAAAGCAGCACCCATCCTTCACCTTTTTGGAAGCGGATGGAGGTGATGGGACAGACACCATTTATATTATTGTCCGTTTGGTTTTGGTCTTCCTGTTAAATTCTTATTTTAATTTGAGGTATTTTAGGCTTTATGGTCATTGTTGTTGTATTGTCTTATAAATAACATCTCAATCCTCTCTCGATTTTTCTCCTCTGTGTATTTGCAGCAACTTTATTAAAACGTTTTTAATTTGCCAGATTACAGATTAATAATGTATGATATTTATGCATACATTAGAGGGGAAGGGGTCCAAAAGGTTCTCAGCTGGAGTCCCTTAAAAGAGAAACTAGTTTTTACCTCCAGGACCCAAACGTGCAGAAAAAAATGCATCAGTTAATCATCCTAACATCTGCATTTACTGAAATAAATAAATATCACAACATGATCTCATTTAATTATGTGCAACTTTGCACCGTTTGTGCAGCAGCAAACATGTTTCACTGCCCATTTTTATTCTTTATTCACACTGTGATCCCTGGACTTTATTCATATCTGGCTGAATAAAGGTAAAATGTGTAAAAAAAATAAATAAATAAGTTGTCAACTTGATCCTGATGCTTCATACACAGGAAATATCAGAGTAAAATAGATTTATTGTGATTGCACAGGAGATGCAACTACACTAGGAAACAATAAATCTATAAATACATATTACAGACACATCCATCCCATAATATTCATTGGGTCAAATATCTGCATCAACAATACAATAAGAAAATAGTTTAATAATTCGTCAGTAGTAACGCTGCAACTAACCACTATTTAGATATTTAATTTAGTACGATTATTTAATTATCTTAACTTCATAATAATATTCATTTTAAACAACTTTCTAATTAATATTTTAATTTTCAATAAATTCTGACACTTCTGTAGTCACCTCACATTTTGTAGAGTCGTCCTGAAATTGTCTAAAAAAAGAAAAAGAAATCTATCAAGTAGTTTTATATTATAGGGGGATTAAATCTTTTTTTTTCCCCAATTTGACATTTTCTGTCAAAATCATGACACAAAAACAATACTTTTTGCGTCTTAAAACTGTATTTTAAATCCTGTGAACCACATCCATCACGTTCCTTATTTATTATAATCTATAGCAGGAAATGTGGTTAGTTAATTGGTTAATTGGTTAATTAAGTGGTTCAGAAGGTTTATATTTAGTCAGGAAATGATCTGCAGAGGTTGAGCTCAAAAGGCCGGACTGAATGTATTTAATGATAAAATGAGTATAAAATGACTAATAAATCAAAAAGACCAGATCAGTGAAACTCCTGGGTTCTTCCCTTTAAATGTGTGATTATATTTTTCTTAGGTTTCATCACGGTTTAGATCCAGTGGCTTAAATCTACTGCTAAGGACGGACAAATCTGAATATTGCAGAAACCCTGAATCTCCATGCCTACAGGAAGCAGCTTCAACCTGAGTGGGTGTGTCCTGATATGATTACAGCACATCTGGGATCATCTTTCCATCTGCTTCCCTGAGGCCTGTACAGGTTGCTCCTGTTATTCAGGTTCCCAGCAGCCACTCAACATTCACCAAATCACCACTCTCATTAGTTTCTTCTGCTTTGACTTATTCTCACGTCCAGCGAACCTGGACGAACAGAAGCTGCTTCAACAGGGTGACGTGATGTGGGCGTGTCTGCTGTGATGTGGAGCTGCAAAGATCACGTCCAGAGGTTGAGGACACACACACACGCACACACACACACACACACACACACACACGTTCACTGCTGTTAATTAGCTCTCAGATTTTTAATGGATGTTAACAAGTTCCTTCTGTACATGAGTGAAACTAACGTCTGTCTCTCTCACACACACACACACACACACACACACATACACATGCATGCACACACACACGCACGCACACACGCACACACACACACGCACAAACACAATAATGCACACACACGCACACACCCACACGCATATGCACACACGCGCACACGCAGACATGCGCACGCACACACACACACACACACACACACACACGCATGCACGCACACACATACGCGCACACACACACACACGCACGCACGCATGCACACACACACACACAAACACGTTCACTGCTGTTAATTAGCTCATTTTTAATGGATGTTAACAGGTTCCTTCTGTACATGAGTGAAACTAACGTCTGTCTCTCACACACACACACACACACACACACACACACACACACATGCATGCACACACACACGCACGCACACACACGCACACACATACACGCGCACACACCCACACGCAAACACACACACACGCACGCACACACACGCGAGCACACACACGCAAACACGCACACACACGCACACGCACGCACAAACACAATAATGCACACACATGCACACACACATACATGCATAGACACACACACACACACACAAACACAATCATGCACACACGCACACACACGTTTACTGCTGTTAATTAGCTCTCTGTCAGAATTTGAATGGATGTTAACAGGTTCCTTCTGTACATGAGTGAAACTAACACGCACACACACACACACACACACACACACACACACACACATCACGGACGAGTGATTGTGGCTGAATTTGCTTTTTTTTTATTTTTAGCATCACCAGCACTTTTTCTTCTAATCTTCTGATCAAAGCTGACGTCGTATGAGATAAACAGGACATGAACTGTTTTATCTGAAAGTGACAATAATGGAGTCACCACATACTCTGGATTATTACATATATATATATATATATTTTTACTTCAAAACTGTCTTCTTGGTGCATTTTAATATATAAGTGCAGTGTTGGAATGTAACCAAGTATTTTTACTTATGTTACTGTACGTAGTATCTTACATTTTTATTATCTTAGTACTTCACCGAAGCATAACAAATGAATGCATATTATTTTTTAATTCCACTACATTTTTTTTGGCAATTATCTGTATTTTCTACTCCTTACGTTTTGGGAACGTCATGTGGTGTAATCCTAAAATCTCGGTTTTTGACTCATTAGCCAAACATGATTTGTCATATTTATATTATAATGGGGCGACACGGTGGAGCAGTGGGTAGCACTGTTGCCTCACAGCAAGAAGGTCGCAGGTTCAAGACCGCCTTGGGGCCTGGGTCTGGGACCTTTCTGTGTGGAGTTTGCATGTTCTCCCCGTGTCTGCGTGGGTTTTCACCGGGTACTCCGGTTTCCTCCCACAATACAAAACATGCTCAGGTTAATTGGCAAATCTAAATTGCCCATAGGTGTGAGTGTGTGTGTGAATGGTGTGTGAATGGTGTGTGTGCCCCACGATTGGCTGGCGACCATCTGGGGTGTATCCCCCTGCCTCTCGCCATAAATGCGCTGGGATAGGCTCCAGCAGACCCCTGCGACCCTGAAAAGGAATAAGCGGGATAGAAAATGGATGGATGGATGGATGTTATAATGGAACAGACACTGACAACCCACTGCGTCAGTACTTGTAAAACTATGGTCCTAATACTTTTACGTACTGTGAATATGATTGTTGATGCAGTGCATCTATTTTTACTTGAGTACAGTTTACTCACAGGGTATTAGTACTTTTACTTTAGTACTACACAGATGACAAAAATAACTATTAGACAAACAGATTGGTCCCTGTGCATGACTACGATGATTTTACGGTTTGAGGAGAATAAAAGTGACGTGAATCACACGTTAAGAGACAACTTAGGAACACTGTTCATGAGTCCAATGAAGTTTCACAATCTTGCAGCATCTATGAGAAGAAGAATAAAACTAAATTTGTACAAAAAGAATCTCCTAAGAGGTTGATCAAATGTCTCTAGTGTGATGAATTCATTGCATAATAAACTGTCATGAATCAGATCAGATAAGGAATCTCCTAAATAGAACAAATATGTGTAAATCTCCTGCCCAGATATTAAACTCTGTTCTATCTGACTTGCTGCATGTTTGATCATTCTGATCCCAATTTACAGCAAATTCTGTCCAAAAATAAAACTCTGCACATAAAACAGGTTTGATTCTGGCATGTGTGACTGTTTCATCTAAAACATAAACTACAAGACTCAATAAGATAAAAAAGAGTCGACCTACAAACAACAACCTGAACAACGCTTCATATGCATAAAAGCTCCTTTTATAGAACATGAATATATTTATTCATTCATGTTCTTATAGCTTTCTTTTATATTTCAATAAATCCTCCAAAACGCGTGCAACCGAAGTGTAGCGTCGAGGCGGCAAGTTTTGTCTCGTTATCTGGTCGTCCTCATCTGCTCGAAGCCGACGCCCTGCCGGTGACAGTAAATCATTCACAAAGACGACACACACTACACGGGAAAAACACACACTCACACACGTGTGTGAACGACTCAAACGATGAAAGGTGGGTGAAACCCAACGCTTAACTTTTTGTTATCGTATAAGACCAGTAACTTTAGATCGAAGTTTCTGTGATGCATTTAAACGCTGAAGAAAATCATGAATGAAATCAAAATTGTAAAATCTGCCAGATAAAGATAAATGCAATTCAATTTTTCCTCTTATAATCTTAAAATCCTACTACACCTACACTTAACTTTGATTTTTTGTAATCGTATAGATATATAGTTCCTGTGTTGCTGTGCACTGAAACTTTACTAGAAAAAATTATGAAACAATACACAACATCTGCAAGAAGAAAAACAATGCAACTCACTTTTTCCTCCTAAAATCGCCCAAAAACACACACTCACACACACACACTTGTGCCATTAGCATTTACTGACTCAAATAATGACGGGTAGTTAAAAAAAGGTTTTAAAATGCACTAAAAAATTTTGTTATCGTATAAGACCAGTAACTTTAGATCGAAGTTTCTGTGATGCATTTAAACGCTAAAGAAAATCATGAATGAAATGAAAATTGCAAAATCTGCCAGATAAAGATAAATGCAATTCAATTTTTCCTCTTATAATCTTAAAATCCTTTTCCACCTACACTTAATGGCAATTCTTTTGTGATCGTATAGATCCTGTGTTGCATGTAAATGTTGCTGTGCACTGAAACTTTACTAGAAAAAAATATGAATTAATGCACAATACAGAATATCTGCAAGAAGAGAAAAATGCAATTCAATGTTTCCTCTTAAAATCCTAAAATCAGCCAAACACACACACACACACACACACACACACACACACACACAGACACGTGTGTCATTAGCATTTACTGCCTCAAATAATGATGGGTAGTTAAAAAAGTTTTAAAACGTTTTAACACTTAACGTTAATCCTATAAGACCAGTAACTTTAGATAGAAGTTCCTGTGATGCATCTACAGTAAATGTAGCAGTAGAATTATGAATGAAATCAATATCACAATATCTGCGAGAATAAAAAAATGCAATTCAGTTTTTCCTCTGAAACTCTGAAATCGCCCTGCTCCACCTAGTTACGTCACGTTATGTCAGCGTCCTCATCTGCACAGAGCGAGTAAATCATTTAAAAAGACGACACAAACGTGTGTCATTAGCATTTACTGACTCCAATAATGATGGGTAGTTAGAAATAGTTTAAAAGGTGTTCACACTTAGCGTTAATCTATTTGTAGTCGTATAAGTAACTTTAGATAGAAGTTCCTGTGACGCATCTAAATGTTGCTGTGCACTGAAACTTTACTAGAAGAAAATTATGAATGAAAATTATAAGAATATCTGTGAGAAAATATTAATGCAATTCAATTTTTTCCTCATATAATCTTTAAATCTCTCTTCTCTGCCTACAGGGAAACACACGCCAGACTCCTGTCATAGCCAAACCATGTTATCTCATCTGCACAGAATGACAGTAAATCATTTTAAATGACCACATCGATTTCATAGGAAAAACAACAGGCAAACAGGCACGTATTCAGTTTCTGCTTGAGCTGATATGATTGACTTAAGCATGTTATTTACCCAAGTAAAAATAATAAATGCATATTATTTTCACTCCAGCACATTTTGTTATATTTTGGGAATTGATGTTACTTGTCACATTAAATAAGGGATAATGTCAAATCTGTCACGTGGTGTGATTACAAACTTGGTACCAGATAGATTAACTCTGTTAAAAAGGTTTTAAAAGAACAAATAGTTTTATATTCTAGGTGGATTAAATGTTTTTTTTTTAGATTTTGCATCAAGAAACCAACGTGAACAAAAACAGGCCTGATGAATGCTGCTAAAACTGTATTTTTTAAGGAGTTTCTGACTTTTCTGATGAATCCAATGACCCGTCACTGACCCATAAACACGTGTGTGTCTGGAGGACGGCGACTGGATCCACGCTGGTGATAAAGGAGGCTTTTACCCCCCGTTGCTGAGCCGCTGCCCGGACAGCGAAAGTGGAGTAAATGGCGGAAAGATGGCGAGGGATGGGGGGGAGGGGGGAGACACGGAGAGCACTTTGAAGGTCACTGAGTTTAACATGCCGCGCATAACCCGCATTCCTCCTCCACTTCCATTCCAGCTTCCTAACTTTATCAACAGGCTGCTCCAAGCTCTGCTGCAGGCCTTGGATTGGGAGGGAATGAAAAAAAAAAAAAAAAAACTTTACGCACAAAAAGACGCTGAAAAAGAACGTTGGTTGTGTCTGTTGAATGCACGGCCGGTTAATGTGTGTGTGTGTGTGTGTGTGTGTGTGTGTGTGAAGAAGCAGCATGCACGGTGTGTTCTGTGCAGCCTTTTTTTTTTTGCAGCCAAACTCGTGCTGCTGTGCTTCTTACTGTGTGTGTGTGTGTGTGTGTGTGCGTGTGTGTGTGTGTATGTGTGTGTGTGTGTGTGTGTGTGTGTGTGTGTGTGTGTGTGTGTGTGTGTGTGTGTGTGTGTGTGCCTATTGATCCTGTCCAGGCTCTGTGAAGGCAGCACTCTGGGAAAAACACTGACAACGACCACTCTGAAGTTTCAATCGCAGCTCGATGCTTTTTTTTTTTTTTTTTTTTTAATCGATTTGCTGGAGCTGCAGGTTCATCCGAGGACGCCGCCATCTTCAGTTTCCTGTACCGACACCTTAGAGCTCATCGATCTGTTGTTTTAGAGCGGAAAAAGAAATTTCACACAACGTAACCATCATTTTTTTTCACACAAGTTTTGTTTTCAGTAACTATTTTACACCTAAAATGACTCACATCTGCATTCAACATGATGTCGGTCCATTCTTTGCAGTTATAGCAGCTGTTTCTGTCTCTGGGGTTAAAGGTCAGGACTGAAGTAAAGTTGATCCACACCAGACTCTGTCATCCAGGTCTTTATGGACCTTGATGTGCTCTGGATGCTGGATTTGGATGGATGGGAGAATACTTTTGGAAAAATATAATGTCTATATCTGATTTTAACTAATCGTCGTCAGTCACCTCCAAGCAGGTCAGAGAGTCAGAAAAATGTAAAGCAGCGACTGAACGAAAAGGTTAAAGACTGAAGTAATAAGCTTGAGAAAAGTTGATATTTTCCATCTCATCACTCAATACATTTGCATCCAAAATACTGAATGAATTGTTTCAAATGTTATTTAAAACGTGCAAAATTGCTGCCAAAATCTTGACATGGATGAAGCGTGTGAATTTTTAACTCTATTTAGATCAATTGACTTTAATAATGTACAGTAACACACCAGTTTCGCATATTATATTTGTAATTATTATTATAATAATAGAAGCAAACCTATGGTCTGAAGGTACTTTCACAGAACTTTGCAGTGAAATGTCCCTCCACTAATAAGACCATACCGTAAATACTCTAATATAGTAATACATAAATTATAATACATTAGCAGCCAGGTTTCCTACATTGGCTGGTCCTTGTTGGGGAGTAAATAAATTATTATTACTACTATTAATGAAGAAATAGAGGCCTGTCTTTAATTGTGGCCTCTTTCTAATAAAGGCCTGGCCCTCGACGCACTCGCGTAAATAAAAGTCTGGGTCTGTATTAGAGAATTTACGGTAACTGAATCTATACTTGGATATTACATATAGAAATGATGGTGCAGGCATATTTTGAAGTTCCTTATCACAGCAGCAGTTAAGAGCAGATCCATTTTTAATGAGACGCTGTTTCAGCTGAGCCAGATGAGGTAATGGATGCTAACACTGTGCAGGTTAGCTTAGCATGAAGCTTAGCATGAAGCTAGTAATGGCTCTTCAATAATCCCTCATGTGCCGCGCGTTAGCATCTACAATCATTACATTTCTCCACTCATTGTCCCCAGTATGTGTTTGCAGTTTTATTTAAAATAATTTATAGTACAAAAATTTTCCTATTGTTAAAATTTCTATTAATTGATTGATTTGGCTTTAACATCAAATGTAAAAATGCTGTGTTATAACCTTTACAGTAAATATACAGAAGTGCTCTGCAGTATGAACGCCTCTGGCCACATAGCCTCATATATTTAAAAAAAACTTGCCTAAAACACACACACACACACACACACACACACACACACACACACACACACACACACACACACACACAACATGCATGGTCATTTTCACTTGAAAGAATGAGTGAATGAATGAATGAATAGAAGGATGAATGGAGAGGAAGCGAAGCTATGCCGCCACATTCCACATGTACACCTGAAGACCGCTGTGGACACACACACACACACACACACACACACACACACACACACACACACTCCTAAACACACTGCGCTTGTGCTGGAATTAATGTGAGAATTAAATGGTCGACAGAACCTTCTTTGTGATGAAGCGTGTCGATTATTTATCACCATGTGAATGTAAATGTGCTTATTTTGCTGTTTTTCTCTGCTGCACATTGTGTATTTAAGATTTTTTTACTTTACTTTACTCACACAACTCGTTGGAAGACAATAATGTCAAATTAAACAAAAATGCCATTTTACGGATTTTTATGTAATAAAAAAGATTTTTACTGTTTAGTTAAGTGAGTGGGAGATGTAGATAAAAGTATTTAATTAAAATCAATCAGATCAAATCAATCAATTCTCTATTTTTCCTGTTTTTTCTTCAAACGTGATAAAACAAATGAAACTGAAATCTTTACAGGTAAAAATAGCTTGTTTTTGTACTACGACTAGTAGTATTGAGTGGAATTATTCACATTTTAGCCAATTTAATCTCTTTTTAAGAAAGGGTCAGCTTTATTTGACCCACATCAGGAAAAAAAAATTAGAAATTCTACTCAATATTAGACTAATTGTGCCTTAAACATAATATTTTCACCTGATAATATTTCAGTTTCTGCAGCGTAGATTAGGTTTTATAATGTAAAGTGTATTTTGTTTCGGCTAGAAACACAATAGAATTTTTGGGATATCACACACACACACACACACACACACACACACACCCTCCTGTGAGAGTGTCTGAGTAAACAGTTTTAAAACTTAAAAAACTGACATTTTCAGACAATCCCCAGAGGGTCGTCCTGATCTGGACTCTTCACTTCCTGACACGTGACCTTTGACCCCTCACGGCGGCTTCCAACCCCCGATGATCAAAAAAAAAAAAAAAAAAGAAGAACGTCCCCAGCGACCCCAGAGGTCGCACAGCTCCCCTCTGGTCCCACAAAACAGCAACGTGAACATGTGTGTGAGCGGATGAACACACACACACACACACACACACACACACACACACACTATCAAGCGGCAAAGCAACTCAAGTCAAACGCCTCCTCCACCTAACTTTTTTTTCCCTCTTTCTCTCATTCTTCACTTTCATCTGGCTGCGTGGAACAGTCAGAAAATAAACAACGCACTGAAAACAGGCTCCTGTTGTCCTCCCTCTGCCAAACCTCACATCTCTACCTATCTTCACATCGCGGCCGCTCCGCTCTCGTTTTTTCCGCCGTTCTTCCTTTTCACCTAAAACTTTCTCTCCCACTGGTTCTCTCCTCGCTTGTTTTTTTTTTCCTCCTTTTTCTTCCCCCTCTCCTTCTCCCTGGTCGGCGGCGGGTCTTGAGAACGGGCCTCGTGCAGCAGCAGATGCCTCCATATTTGGACACGGCGATGGAACGCCGAGGGATGAGGCTCTCACACGATCCTCCTCCCAACGCCCTCCCATCCATCCTTCCCTCCTCCCTTCCCCTCCGCTCGTGCCATCATTTCAGCCCCTCTCTTTCTTTTTTTTTTCCTCCTTTATCTCAAATCGCCTTCCACAGGATCACCAAAGGAAAAATAGAAATGCATGGGCATGTGGACCTTTGTCCCATTACGTGTTTTTTTACATAATAAGCAGAATTAGAATCGTCTGTTCCTCCAACATTAAATCCATCTGACGAAGCTTAAAATGCTTTTTCACCATCTCACTGTTTATTATTGGCTCTTCTTTCACTGGGTCCTACAAGTGTGTGTGTGTGTGTGTGTGTGTGCGTGTGTGTGTGTGCGTGTGTGTGTGCGTAATGTAGTGCAGTGGGATGACAGGGACAGTGACGCACTCCGACTTTCACTGCGTCACTCGCGATAAACACACGCACTCATGCATGCACGCACACACACGCACACGCACACACACACGCATGCAGCTGTTAAAATGCATTTAAGTTCCCTCCCTTCACGAGCCAGTGAGTTTCTCCCGGGGAGGCGCGTCGCTCGGCGGCAGAGGGCAGTCCTTGAGCGAGAAATGACCAACCTTGGTCCGGTGACGTCTGGCCCGCGTGTGCACGGGATTTGTCCGTGCACGTTGACTCCGAACACGACAGGTGAATGGTGAATGGTTTTAAAACACACATGCATGTGGCAGGGTTTTAAACTGTACATTAGAAGCACATATCTGATGTTATTTTAGCAAGCGTCCATTAAAACGCTCGTTTCTAGCGTCCCTGTGGGGATATAACGTACGCAGCATCATGTGCATATTCTCGTTTGAGTCATACGCTCGTTGCATGGGGTGATTCACTCTGCTGTACACGATGGATTCTCAGTGCACTCGTCAGCCTCGAACACACACACACACACACACACACACACACACACACACACACACACACACTCTGCCCTTAAGCTAGACTGTGGGAAATCCTTGGGAAAGGGTCATGACCAGAAAATATGCTTCTACGTCTTCTTCTTCTTCTTTTCTCTTTCCCTCCTCCTCCTCCTCTTCTTCCTCTTCTTCTTCTTCCCCTGTCGTGTCACACACTCCGTCTGTCCTCAGACCACCAGGGAGCCCGGACCCCCCCCTCTTCCCCCCCTTGGTCTGACGAACGCAGGTTCTTAAAGGCATTTTCAGATGAATTTTGTGGTATTTTTTTAAGCAGAAGAGCAATGTTCAAATGTCAAAGCAAATGTTCCAGTGTCAATTATGTGCAGCTGTATGTACCTTAATGTGGAGTTTTAAGCGGGGGTCAGTTACCTCACACACACACACACACACACACACATATCCAGGCCGTACCAAGCTTTACGTCAAACCCCTGACCATCACGGAGCGGCTGAATGCGTTTAGGTTGAGGCAGACACGCAGTGGAAGCAGCGGTCACACGGCTTTTTACTGCAGCAGTAAAGTAAGTGAGGGGTCAGCTCACAATTCACCTTACATGGAAATACCCGTTCAGGAGCTCTTACTGCGCTGCTACCATCCCCGCGCACGTAAAAACACGCCATGCAGGAACACAGGAGGATGAAATCACTGCACGGAGCGGGCAGGGTGGTTAGTGAGTTAGAGTAGGGGTCAGCCTGCAACACATGTCAAACTATGTCCTCAGTGACGAAAACGCCCCAAACAATCACAGTAGGGAAAAATACCAAACCTAACATAACATTTTCAACATTTTACAGTTCTTTATGAAAACTGCTGAGTCGATTACGTATGTGAAGACGAACAAAAGCTCTTCTTTTAATTCTTGTTATTAGCATAAATTCCAAATGTCATGTGCTGTGAGTCTAAAAACATGGTAACAGATACTGCATCTCTCTCTCAATAAAAACAAAAACACATGCTATCCTCTAATTAATTTTTCGGTCACACTCTTTGACATTTCATGCAAAAATAATAAGAAACAATTTTAATTCATGCAAAATCATTACAAAAGTTTTAGAATTTATTAACTTGCCAACCATATATATATATATATATATATATATATATATATATATATATATATATATATATATATATATATATATATATATACATACATATATACATATATATGTACACACATATGTATATATATATATATATATATATATATATATATATATATATATATATATATATATATATATATATATACATATACATATGTGTGTACATATATATATATATATATATATATATATATATATATATATACATATATACATATATATGTACACACATATGTATATATATATATATATATACATATACATATGTGTGTACATATATATATATACATATATATATATATATATATATATATATATATATATATATATATATACATATACATATGTGTGTACATATATATATATACATATATATATGTATAAATACACACACATGCATATATGCATATACATATGTGTGTATATATACAATTATATATATACACACACACACATATATATATATATATATATATATATATATATATATATATATATATATATACATATGCATATGTGTGTACATATTTATATATACACACACATATTTGCATAAACATGTGTGTATATATGTATATATACATATATACACATATGCGTATGTATATGAATATATGTGTACACACATATATTCATATACATACGCATATACACACATATGTATATGCATATATGTGTATATATATATACACACATATATACACACATTTATGTGTGTACATTCATACATACATACGTATATATATTTCCATGGTGATTGTTGATGGTGAAGACATGTTAGAAACAGTAGAAACCTTAATTCCTCTTCTACTTCTTCATCTATTTTAACACAAAAAGCTTAAGTTCTGTCCTGTTATGTCTCATAATGAGAAGATTCAAGCTGAGATAATTCATCTGAAAAGTGTCTTTGTTTGTCTGGCCTGAAATGTTGGATTTGAGAAAGCTGCCCTCACCCAGACCTCACCCCCCGTACACACACACACACACACACACACACACACACACACAGGAGATAAAATCTCTTTCTCTTTATCTCTCTTATAAGTACTTCAGCTATATAAACCCGTGCAAAGGAAGCTCATGGATTTTTTAACAGGCTCGAGGCCTCGCTCTGTATCTATTATTCAGAACTGCCGTTTAACACGGCAGCGTTCCAGCCTGCACACACACACACACACACACACACACACACACACACACACACAGCAGCTGCTGTTGCCACACTGACAGATACAGCTGTCGCAAAAGTTGGATGTTTTAAACAGTTGTCATGTTATCACACACTTGCGCGCTAAAACAAAGAGGGATAGAAGGTAAAGTGAAGACGTGAATGTGCTGCAGGAAACACAGGAATTAAAGTTTACGGGAAAAACACTGAAAAACCCTGGGTCATGCATTCGGTGTGAGCTGGTCAATTAGTAACGTCAGGACAGGCGTGTCAGGTAGGCCTTTGTCCCCAGGAAGTGAATTATCTGGACGGTTAACGTCCAGCGGCGTGCACGACCAGGCAGGGTTCAGCGTTTCCACCGAAGCAGCAGCAGAAATCAGAAATCAGACAGTTGCAGGTTGCAAAGCTGCAGTCAACCTGAGATTTACACAAAACAATTTAAAAAAGTCTCATGCAAGATTCGTTTATAGCACGAAATCTGCTAATTTGCCATTTATTGTTTTCCTGTGTTTTTCTCGCTGGATTATATGAAGTGAAACGGTTGTTTTCTCACTGGATAACCGACTAACTGGATAATTGAGGGTTTTTTTGTCTATACAAGTTGTTTCCAGACATGTGGAGCAGATCCATGAGCCACTCAACGATTACCACTAGGCTAATGGTATTTTTTTAGTTTCCCTCATCAAACACACAATCCAGCACCTCCCAAACTCCGCGGTGGACGAGTTGTGACCTGCACGTTCACCACGTTATAAAACAATAGCTGGAACGTTACGACACATGAAGCGAACACTCAGGACTACTGTCTTCAGTGCTGGAATGTGCATTTGCTCATTGGGATAAGGGGGAACCAAAAAATACCATTAGCCGTGTTGTTGTAGCCGAGAAGCTCGCGGCTAAAAACAACTTGTATGGACAAAAAAAAGGTACTATCCCTATACATGGAATGCAAGTAAGTCGTTAATATCCATCATATATTTCCAAAATTCCCCATTTTAACTCACTATGTTGAAGTTTCTAGAAATTTCCCACACATGTTCCACCCCTACGCCCTGCTTCTGCCACATGCTAGCTACGTTAGCATTAGCAACCTTGCATAGAGTCCAATGGGATAATCAGCTTCTCAGGCATCTATTACACCACCTCTACTTTTATATCATCTGTAATCTGAGCGTGCACTTTTCTCGTTAAAATAATCTCCTTTTCCGCCTGTGTATTTCCCACCTTGTTTTTTTTTAACAACGCCGTGGGAGCGGTCCAAACGCTTCACACTCCGAGTGAACTTTTCTTTTTTGTGCCAATTATCACGGCAACAAGCAATTCCGGTTTTTCCTCGAAGCCGTTTAAGCTGCTGCAGCGATGAAGCTAACCAGTAATCCTGCACGCGGCGTCCTCTTAAAACGCACGTGGCATTTCCATCTGCATCTATATTTGATATTAATTCACGCTGGATTCATGAATATCTATTTAATGCTATGCTTTCTGGGAATTTTTAAGCTGCACATTCCGCCAACTGCTCAGTCACACCGTGTCATAAAACAGCACATAAAACCACAAAGTGAGCTCATCCGCCTCCAACATCCCAGTAATTCACTAACATGTCTTCCCCTGGCGCTGGTCCAGAGCCTGCTGAACACTGTACAGGCAACACACACATGCTGAATAAGTGACAACCGGGGTATCAGCCCGTGTGTGTGACCTTTGGTCTCTTTCGTCTCCATCTCACACACACACACACACACACACGCTCAAGAGACCAGACAGACCTGACACAAAGACGATATAACACCTCAAGATTCAGCTAATTGCAGAAAACAACTTCAGACTTCTACCAAAAATAGTAACACAAGGTGTGTCTGATGTGCTGCAAACAGCAGGAAGGACCGGCCATGTATTACAATAAGCACACATGTGTGTGCACGTGTGTGTGTGTGTGTGTGTGTGTGTGTGTGTGTGTGTGTGTGTGTGTGTGTGTGTGTGCGTGCGTGCACGCTGCAAATCTCTAATCAGGCCAGGACAGGGTTGGGCACGCTTATCAACGGCGAACACACATGCAAACACCTTTGACTCAACACATTCTTGAGCAATAGGAATGACAAACTTCTGGTTAAATGTGTGGAGGGGACGACTGTGTGTGTGTGTGTGTGTGTGTGTGTGTGTGTGTGTGAGCGTCCAGCTGCTACAGATGTGACAGGAGGGGAACGCAGAGGACGGCAGAAAAGTGTTTTAAAAGAGAAAACAGAAGATGAACGAAACTGTGTACATGTACATGTACAGATATTTCAATTGATTCAATTTATAACTTTATTCATACGCAAACCTGTTTACAACACTGTCAAGATAACAGATATTTAACAGAGAAACACATTTATATGTTTGGGAAAATGTTAAAAATTGTCATATTTGTCCTAAAAAGGTTTTAAAACATATAAAAACTCATGAAATCAATGTGTTTATATTCGAGGTGAATAAAAATCTATAATTTGGGTTATGCCATTTGACGTTTCTCGTAAAAAAAATTTTAGTAAGTTTCTTAATTTTGGTAAATTTATCATTTATATAGAGAATTTTTATCTTGTTTTCTTTAA
This sequence comes from Eupleurogrammus muticus, assembly GCA_036785175.1. NCBI lineage: Eukaryota > Metazoa > Chordata > Actinopteri > Scombriformes > Trichiuridae > Eupleurogrammus > Eupleurogrammus muticus. Next base: position 30,436,701 of record JAYKQN010000003.1, read on the forward strand.
ACAAGACCAAAACTTTAAATAGGACAAATTATTTACTGGTAGAAAAAGATAATTCTACTCAACACTGGTCTAAATGTACAAAAAACAAGACGTATTCACCTGTTAGGATTATAATTATATTTATTTATCTGCAATGTGCCAAACTAAGTGTTTGTAGGACAGCTTTATAGAATGATTTCTTTTAGTTTTCTTGTCCTGAATGTCTTTATCTTCATTCTAAAAACATACCCTGAGGTGGTGGTTCGTATGCACATGTTCAGATAAAGGATCTATAGAATCCACAGGTGCACTGTGGGAAACATGACGTCTATTCAGGTAAAAATGTCTCGTTTTTTAAATGCAATTTTTCCAATATCGACGTGTTTTCTTATTCCACTGGTGGATAATTTAAGCTTATTTCAATTTAAAGTTTCTCGATTTCTTAAAACAACTAAATTGACACAAATCTGCCATAAAAAAGACTTAAGATAATTCTACTAATTCTACTCAATATTGGACAAAATTGTACAAAAAGCAAAATATATTCACCTGTTAAGATTATAGTGACTATAATGTGCCAAAAACTAAATTATTTATAGGGAACAAAGTTTTTTTTATCCTGAATGTCTTTATATTTATTATTAAAATATACCTTGATTTAACTGACTGTTTAATCATTTATAATTAAGGAAGTGGATCCATCATTCCATTTCATTATCATTTGGTGTGTTTGATGTAAAGACTGAATCAGACTGAATCAGACTGAATTAGAATGGCGTCTATTCATGTTCAGTGTGACAGTACGACACCATGCGTGACACCAGGATCCCATCAATCATTTTATTATTTATAGGAACCCCTTCCTACTCCAACCTTCCCTGGAGCGGCTGAATAAAACAAACGCGTGAGCAGGGTTTTCTTTCAGTGGTCTAGTGATGTGCTGCAGCCCGTACAGCGATCCACATGTGAAAGAAGAGGAGAAGGAGGAGATTCTGATGTGGAAGAGGAACACGGCCGAGCCCTGATGCACTGATTTATTTACTGTAAGACGTTCCATCAATGTTTCAGTGGCAGGACGCTTTCATCAGGGTCCTCAGCCTGCTGCAGACGTGGTGCTAGCATGGTTTAAGTCAATGCTACTCAATTATTTTCTGCCCCCCCATGGAAGAAGAAAACATCTCATGCCCCACATGTGACTATAAACAGAATCATTTGTCTATAAATTGTTATAAGTACCTCTGCATAACACTGTATCCTTATTAACGTATAAGAGAATAAAAAAGAAAGAAATATGGACCAACTTAATTAAGCTATAAACATTATTTGACTGACCATTTCAAACCATATGATACTGAAAAATAAAACTACATAAATGGTCTTATCAGTGATCGTGGTGTAATGTCTTTAATGTCTTTGTCTCCAACATTTCAGACTCAGTAACACACCGGTCTTTCACAGTGAACCAAGCGCTACAGACGCTTCGTCATATTTCCTCGTCTTAGCTTTGGGAGACTTTCGTTTGTCTCTTTATCTCCGTCTCTCTCCGCCTGTCTTCTCATCCCTGTTAAATATGTTTTCATGGTGTCACTTGGTGTCTACACTTCATACTCATACTCTGTGCTCTATGCTCCCTGTGAACACTCTGCTGCCCCCTAATGGAGTGGAGGTGCAATTGCACTTTATTCTAGGACAGTAAAAAATAAATAAAATTAAAAAATTAAAAAAGAATGTTCCCCGAGGTCTAACATGCGACATAATCACTCATTGATGTTCCTGACATCATAATTATGACAGTATTGACCCTCCATCCATTGAGAGCACCACTGCCCCCTAATGTAGTGGAGGTGCAATTGCACTTTATTCTAGGACAGTAAGAAAAAAATAAAATAAAAATAAAAACGTATGTTCCCCAAGGTCAAACACACCCCGCTATTTGAGAACCACTGGTTTATAATATGGAAGCACAGGTATGTATATACACACACACACACACACTTTACTGCAAAATTTGCTGAAATCTAACACTATGCTCTCATTGTTCCTTCTCTATTGGTTGTATTGTTTGCATGACCTCAGGTGTCCTGAAAACCACTTTTACATAAAATACATCATTATAATCATAATGTCGTTCAAGATGTTCAGAAAGTGAGCTTCCTTCTGCAAAATCGGTCCTTGTGAACATGAATGAAGCCAAATAAAGACGTGAAACAGCGAATGCTGTGACCCGACGAGGTCGGCCTGGTTATGGTTAAGGCTGCTGCATATTTAGGTGACACGTTTGATTTAGCACAGACTAACCAGCCAGAGGGCATGGACTTCCTGCTACACTGTATGGGAAGGATGGGCTTGTTTGTACACACACATGCATGTGTTATACCAACTATAGTATTTTCTATGTGCAAACACACACACACACAGTCAGGAAATCCAAAAAACACACAGATTGAAACTGACAAGTTGGCACCCTTCGGTACCATGAGAGTAGTTTGAGGTCCAAACCTCCAGTCTGCAGATATACATCATGCAGCTCAAACTACAAGAACAGACACACACACACACACACACAAGCCTGAGAAGTCCACCCCCCTCCTCCTGAGCGACGCCACTCAACAAAGGAGGCCTAAAAAGGCATTAACACAGCAGATACAGGCAGGATATAAAGACCAGCTCAACAAATACCCAGAGCAGGAGAGAGAAGGAAAAAGACACATGCATTCCTCACCACCTGCAGTGAAATAAGAGCATGTTTGAAAACAAAAAAAAAAAGAAAAAGAGACACGGCAGAACCGGAGAGGAGAGGACGGGGAGGGATCGATAACAGCGGCGAGATTCAACGAAGACTCGAAGCGCGGGAAAAAACAACAACTCAAGACTCAGATTGCAGAAACAGAGGATGAGTGGAGTTAAGGTCCTTTTCCTGACACAAATTCATGATGTTAAACACCTTTAAAACAAACCAAATGATCCACCTCCTGCATATTCATAAGACTTTTAATATAATTTTAGTGAAAACTTTAAATCTATATCCACTTTTCAGAAGTTAGCACAGAAAGGAAAAGGAAAAAACATCCAATTGTGATTATTTAGACCATTATAGAGAATTATTTTCTTTACAGAATTATTCAGATTTTTATTGAAAAGCATATTGAAATGCAACCCGGTCTCACGGCTTTACGTGTTAAGGTCACGAAAATTAATCTATTATTTCGTGGTCGGGTTACGAGTTGGGCTCTATTTTCGTGACTGGACAACGGTTCGATTGACGCTCTTTTTCGTGAGAGGACAACGATTCCTCACCCTGTGTATTTTAATGGGCAGTGCGTACACCACCGCAATGGTCACCAACTGGTTACTGAGAGACAGAAGCAAGAGAGAAATTTGTGCGCGTCAGCTCCAAAGAGCTTTCGCCGTGTTTGACCCATTTCATTTCAAATTGAGTTAGGCCTATAAAATCTAGCACTGTTCTAATTTGTCGACGCGGTGGTTGTAGCGTTGTCATACGTGGTCAAAGAAAAGACCAGTCCAGATCGCGGGCATTTTAATTAGCCTTCTAGTGAATGAGCGCTTTCGGATACAAAAATATAACCGATATAAAACTACACATTTGCTGCTGGAGGAGTAATGGGTTGATTCTTGGTTGTGTGAGTGAAAATGTAATGGGTGGTTTATTGGTTAAATCCCATGTGTCCGATCGATTTCAATGGCTTCTCTAAAATCTTTGGTTGGACTCTGGACTGTCTGCATAAAGGGGGATATCCCTAGCGTGCTACTCCCCTTGAGAAAATAAATGACGTTTGAAGCTCAACCAATCAGAGGCAGAGTACGGCGACGGCTACGCCCCCCAAGATCCACAGCGCTATTTTTCGTGACTGGTCAACGCTATCCATGGCACGCGGCGTTCGCCGTACTCTGCCTCTGATTGGTTGAGCTTCAAACGTCATTTATTTTCTCAAGGGGAGTAGCACGCTAGGGATATCCCCCTTTATGCAGACAGTCCAGAGTCCAACCAAAGATTTTAGAGAAGCCATTGAAATCGATCGGACACATGGGATTTAACCAATAAACCACCCATTACATTTTCACTCACACAACCAAGAATCAACCCATTACTCCTCCAGCAGCAAATGTGTAGTTTTATATCGGTTATATTTTTGTATCCGAAAGCGCTCATTCACTAGAAGGCTAATTAAAATGCCCGCGATCTGGACTGGTCTTTTCTTTGACCACGTATGACAACGCTACAACCACCGCGTCGACAAATTAGAACAGTGCTAGATTTTATAGGCCTAACTCAATTTGAAATGAAATGGGTCAAACACGGCGAAAGCTCTTTGGAGCTGACGCGCACAAATTTCTCTCTTGCTTCTGTCTCTCAGTAACCAGTTGGTGACCATTGCGGTGGTGTACGCACTGCCCATTAAAATACACAGGGTGAGGAATCGTTGTCCTCTCACGAAAAAGAGCGTCAATCGAACCGTTGTCCAGTCACGAAAATAGAGCCCAACTCGTAACCCGACCACGAAATAATAGATTAATTTTCGTGACCTTAACACGTAAAGCCGTGAGACCGGGTTGTGAAATGAGCATGGCTTGATTTTTTTGCTGGGATCTAATAGAAGAAAGGACGTGCAGCACTTGCAAGATGCATTTAAATCATATTTTTAACATAAATTTACCTTTTACAAATAAAAATAACTGCAGTAGATCACATCGGGATATAATATCTCCTATCTGCTCAGCCCTAGTGCAGGATTAACTAGTTAAACTCTGTGGTTTCCTGCTTTTAAAGTGCTGCACCATGTTTGCTCATTGGGCCTGACACGTCTTAATGATACACGCTCACTTCTTTTACATGTAAAAAGCAGATGTATGAAGGCCTGCGTGGTCGGTACGCCTCTCCCTACAACGCGCATAAACTGTAAAACTGTGCCGAGCCAAGTGTGCTCGCTCGCATCTCATCGTCCCTCATTAGTCAACCTGGACCGGGTCCAGCTGTGATGCAACCGCGAACAAACTCGCAGTCAGTTTTTGTTTGAATGAGCGCAGTGATGGGTATTTAGGGACCAACAGAAACAGAACAGACAGCGCCGAGGCGGCGTTACACAACGGGCCACATGTACGGGCCTGGGTGACGGCTCAAGGACTGAGGCTATATCTATATAGCTATATCTGCTGTCACTTCTATGCTGATGATTCACAGCTGTACCTCCCACTGAAATCTGAAGGATTCCCTACGGCCTTTTCTTGGACGGTTTCAAGGATATTAAAGGCTGGATTATTACTAATTGTTTCCTTCCTTTATCTCCTGCCCCTCAAGGTCCAGAAGCTCGACCCCATATTTAGACTTTGCTGTTTAGGGTTTTAATGAAGCTCACGTCCATTTATAAGAAAGTTTGGTCACTTGATGCAGTGATCAAACACAAAATTGCTGCTTTTTTGTCTTTTGAGTGGTATTTTTTCCCTTCTTGAGTCACGCGTATATGTATCATAGCTCAATTTTCTTGCAAATTTCAATATATAGCGATTATGGCTGTATCACTATTATATATGACAACATTTCTCCTGAATTTGCAGCTGCTCCACTTTGATTGTGAATCCAGGAGTTTTTTGGGTCTGCTTTTAAATCTAGGCTAAAGAAACATTTTGGGCTTTTTTTTTTTTTTTGCCCGCTAATCTTTCAATCTGTCGCTGGTATGTCAGTGTTTGTTTTACTTTTTTTTGCTTTATATTTCCGTGTCCTTGTACACGAGCGCGTCGGTGCTTTTCTTTTCTGTGTCTAAACGTTCGCTGGAAATAAACTTTTAACACGTGACGTGAGGTCGGAAAGGATGGAGAGCAAAGGGCAGAGAGAGTACAACAAATTATTCAGTTTACTGATATCACAGCGTAAAACAGGCTATGGAAATAAACATGTCAGACATGAAGTCATGAGCTGATCAATCGATAAGTTCCCAACTTTTTTCAGAATTGATGATGATGAAGAAAAATGTCCAACTTCTCTGGTTTTCCAGCTTTTTAAATCTGATTATTTTTTGGTTTCTTTAGTGTTCTGTAATAGTAAATTGTTGGTCTGGACAAAATAGACATTTTAGAAAAACAGCAATCTCCTTTTTTATAATTTTTAAACAATTAAAGTTTTCAATAACTGTCCATCAAAATAGATGTAAGTTGCACCCTAACATATGGTACACTGACCATTAGCATTGTTAGCATAACTTGTCTTATTTGACATTTAATGGAAAGAAGTTGAATGATGAACAATGATAGAATATATTGGTGGTTATGTTCATCTGTAAGCATTTTAAATGATAATTGATAAGAGTTATTGTCCTCAAAAAGTACACCATAAATTAGAAAAGACGCCCAACTGGCAACCCTTGATTACTATAAATAACTACTATAATAAAATAAACTGACTTAATACATCCAAATACATTTATCTTTCAGTGTGTTTATTTTCATCACCAGGCTGTGGTTTATTCTCCTGCTATTGATTCGTCTCAAAAACGAGTTCACACACACACACACACACACACAGAAACTGTTAAGGTCATCTCTTTCTCTGAAGCATGAGACTACGAGGCTCTGTTTCAATGGGGGGGGGGGGGGGTGCGACTAGATGCCGTCCGGACCCTTTTCAACAAAAGCCGCATGTCAATATCTGACTCCGTCACTGTTTGCCAGCCTGGAAATAGAGAGTTGATGGCACCGCTTAGAGCCAAGTGTGAAAACACTCTGACACGAGGCCTGACAATAGAACAGACCGTCTGTGTTAGGAGACCTAAGATTAGACGGCCCACGAGGAATTCCCTGCTGGAGAGATTAGTTCCATTGATGCCGCCTTGCACAGACGATGTGTGTGCGAACCCACATTTATGTACACGAATCAAGGCGTAACTTCTACCCTGTTGACGACTGACTGATCTACACGTCATAACTGAGAAGCTGCAGCCAGCCACCTGATCTATTGTCTCACCTTGAACCTGTCGATTCCACCGCCAACTATGTAGTCGCTAATTTCCTGAATGACGAAAACCAAAGGTCTAACGGGTCCGTGTCTACACCCTCCTTATATTATCTGTCTAGCGTCTCGTCTCCAAGTGCTCGGCGCACAGAGCACCTGTTCAATCCGGTGAAATCCAATCCGGTACCTGCCCTCAGAACACAAAAGCCGGTCAGCCCTGCGTCTTATCCAGCGCGATCTCTGGTGGTTTAAATACCCCGGCAGACCACAACAAGCTGCAAACACAGCCGGAGGTATGGGACGAATCTCGCCCCGCTGAGTGATGTCTCAATGACGGAAATAAAACCCATCGGCGGTTAACGCCGCTTTGAACTGGACGAAACTAATGCCCGTAAGGTCCCAAACTGTGTTTAATCCTCCAAGCTAAAGGCATGTGTTGACCTCTTGCACTCAGCAGTACCTGTACTTCTATTGGAAATGTCCATTAACGGTGTTGACTATGCAAGTCATCGGTATTTGTCCGCGACGAGTTGCCTTCGGAATTTTAAAGGTGATGATCTCAGTGACACACCTTTGTTGCCCAAAATTAATCAGGACTTTTCTCTTCCTGACAATACAATTGCCTAAGAGTAAAGAATAAATCAAATTATACAACGTCTTTGATGAATAAAATGCTCATATTTCATTGTACGTCAATATAAATCAAAAAGCGTCTCTCTTCCTGGTGCTCGTATCTCTCGATCCTCTGCTTTCGTTGGACCGTCCCAACAGGACCAACTGGTCAGATGACATATTTCAACGTTGTCTAGACGAGCGGTGACTCCGCTCAACCCTGAAGACCAAGGTGCCAAGGTGCACATGCTCCAACGTTGTGGTGTGCCAACCTTTACCCAATCCCTGTCCATGTGTAACTTTATTGGATGCAATGTCCTCTGTCCGCCGTCTCCTTATCGGATATGTTTCGTTTTTACTGCAGCATTAAGCTTTTTATCATAAGCTCTAAGATCAACATTTTATCACATGCTCAATGGACTTTTTAGATAATCTCATAGGTGAACAAATTTATTGCATATCTGCCATATCTCTAAGAATAAACTGATCATTGGACCCTGTGTTCATTACCATTGATTCTCTGATTGTGATGGTCAATAAATCAGTGTATATGTATATATACAGTTAATGTAAGTCAGGTGTGTACACCTCTTACCTTTGAGTTTCTCCACCGCACTCTGCCCGGCTCGATCCATCACCCGCCCGTCCTCCCGCTGGTACCGGTCGTCCAGGAATCGGGCGGTGGCTTCCGACAGGTGGACCTTGCCCGCCATGCCCAGCTGCTCCATCAGGTTGGCCAGGTTCACGTCGTTTGACCACACGTCGAACTTGAACCGCTTCATCCCCAGGATCCCGCAGAGGACGGTGCCCGTGTGGACGCCGACGCGCATGCTGACGGTCTCGCAGGTCTCCTGGCAGAACTGCTCGATGGCCTGGATCATGCCCAGGCCCATCTCCACGCAGCAGTAGGCGTGGTCCGGCCTGGGCTCGGGGCAGCCCGCCACGCAGTAGTAGCAGTCCCCCAGCGTGCTGATCTTCTCGCAACAGGTGAGTTCACAGAGGCGGTCGAAACGTCCGAACAAGTCGTTGAGGAGGCCCACCAGGGCCGGCGCCGACTTGTTGGCGGACATCTTGGTGAAACCCACAATGTCCGCAAAGAGGATGCTGACAGGCTCCATGCGTTTCATGTTGAAGGGTCTGAATATTATCTGGCCCCGGGGGATGGAGGTCTTCTTGCGTTTGTGATTGTTGTGAGGGTGGTTCTTGGGGCTCGTGGCGCTCTGGGACTGCAAGGCGCCGCCGCTTCCTCCTCCGCCCACCGAGACGGCCGAGGCCGAGCAGGCGCCGGAGGAATATCGCTTGCCCGAGTTCTCGCCGCCGCCTCCCTCGTCGTCGCCCTGCTTCATCAGCTCGTCCGCGACCCGCCGTGGCATGACCGAGTGAATCATGCGTTCCTTCAGGGCCTTCTCCACCTCCAGGTCCTTGCCATGCATGATCGCCTGGCCCACTTTGAGGAAGGTGCTGCGGGATCGCACCTCCGACATGATGAACAAGTGGATGCCGATGACGTGGGCGCACAAGTGGAGCAGGGCTTTGGCGGGGCCCAGCCAGCGGAGGGTATCTCCTTCCCAGTCGGAAGCGGACCCCACCAACCCTGCCCCCCATCTGTTGGTGTCATAGCTTCTTTGAAGCAACGGTAGCCACCCTAAGGCCTCGAATAATATCGAGTACAGGAACCCCAGCATCACCGAGGCATAAAGACGGACATGGAGGACGCTGTATAACAGTAAGAGAACCTCCATACACAGGGAAAACGTGCCCACGGGAGAAATGCAAGGGGTTGATCCTATTTTGTCCGTTAAGAGATACGAAGCATTCCCACCACCAGCCCACTCCAGCTCCGTGTAGCCGGCAGTCTGTATTTGCGGAGCTAAGGTGATGGCGAAGGTGACCGCGATCAGGAGCAGGGAGGTCTGGTTGTAGAGGCGCGTGTAGGCCTGGGTCAGGGTGAACAGAAAGAGGAGAACCAGGAGCACCAAGAAGGAGGCCGTTGGGGCCAAGAAGGTCACGGGGTGGCAGCGGTCGCCGTTGACCCCAAAGTACACCCCCCAGAGCACGGCCGCCACCGCCAGGTAGAACAGGACGTAACGGAACCGCCGCTGGGTCTGGGGGAAGCACCGCTCCTGGCACGCCTCTTCTAGGATGGTGGAGTCAAACTTGGGGTCCCAGCACTGCGCGGCGGAGCGCTCGAACAGCGGCGGCGCCTTCCTGCGCGACCTCGGACCGGAGGTCACGGCCGGCCTGGAGTCCCCCGAGCTGCAGCTGGAGGAGATGCTGTACTTGTGGAGGTTGGGGTTCAGCTTAGCCCCATAGCCGCTGCTGTTGGCGGCTTTCAGCGGCTCGTGGTGGGGGTGCGCGTGCGGCGGCGCGCTGTTGGTGATGCGCACGGTCACCGCGCCGTCGCCGCTGGAGTCGCAGCTCACTTCCGTGCTGTGCACGAGGAGCTGGCGGTGGTGTTGCAGGGTGGCCATGTTGACTGGCGTGACGCGGTAGACGAGATGAGGGGGGGGGGGGGGATGAGGGGAGGGGAGGGGGCGCTGAAAATGAATAATCGCTTCTGGTGGCGCTCAGGCAATTAAGACGCGATGCGTGGGCGGCGTGTGTGCGCGCGTGTGTGTGTGTGTGTGTGTGTGTGCACATGTAGCACCGCGAGGAGGGAGGCGGCGGGAGAGAGTGACAGGAGGGGGGGGAGCGCGAAGGTGTTTGTCGGAATATTCACGCCGCATGAATGGCGCGCGCGGCACGGACGCGTTCGCCGCGCACGCGGCAGCCTGCACACTTACTCACACGCGGTAGCAGCTCATGATCCGAGCCCGGGTTTGCGTCAGCGCTCACGTTCCACGGATCCCGCTCCGAACTGGCTGCGGGTCGGAGCCCGGCTGCGGTAGAAACACGGTCATCGCTGTCTGTGCCCAGATGGAGCATCCTGCTGGGAAAAGGACTGGGTGGTGATGCAACGCAACGCGGTTTTTTCCTCCTTCTTCTTCTTCTGTGTCTTTATCAAGTGGGTTCTGACGTTACATGCCTGGAAGTGACCTCTGAATGTGCTGCTGCTGACATGTCAACGCAGCCAGGAAAAAGCCCATTTCTCCTTCTTCTCCTCCTTATTTCTGCTTATGAATAACGCGTGCGTGCTGCGTTCAGGTCCAGGGCTTCATGGTGCAGGAGCAGAAACAACTGTCAACAACTGGTGTTAGTGCGCAGCAAGTGGGTCCAAAAGTTAAAGCGTCTCCTCTTATCACCAC
>JAYKQN010000003.1:30452500-30517500 GCA_036785175.1 Eupleurogrammus muticus
GTTCGCTCCAGATTGAATCCTGGGCGTCAAACTTTACTGCAGTTTGCTCAACTCCAAAAGTCAAGGCAACAACTTCAATGCTAAACTGAGCGACTAAACTAAATATTTCATGATTTGCTTCCCACTGAACTCTGAATTGATAATTGTATGAACCTTTAATCCTGATAACTTCCCCTAAAGTGGACCAACTTACCTTTTACTTAAAACTTAAGTCATGTTCTACGCCCAATTATTCCTCATAAAAGTCACAGGTCACACACACACACCATTCACTCTATAGTTATTTTTTTATATATATATATATATAGGAAAAGGACTTGAACCTGTGACCTCCACTGCTCCACCGTGTCACCAGGAACCAGAAAAAGCTTCATGTTTAATGGTGAAAATCTGCAGGTTTCTGTCACCACGGGAGAGAAGAATACAATTCCTGCATCCAATTCTTCTGCAGCAAATCACACACACAAAGACCTGCAAACACACAGAATAAATGAAAAAAAATACATTTTCACATTTAACATGACATTTAACCTCACCCCCAGTTCTCATAAAAAAAAATAAATGTATGAAAACACCAGAAGCTTGCTGCTGCAGACTATATAGTGAATATTTAAACACATTTCTGTGCAACAAGTAATGTGATCATTCACGGTGACACAAAACATACAATGAATGGGAAGAAAAATGAAATAAGTTCACATGGAAATAAAGTAAAGGTTGTTTAAACCCTCCTGTGTGGACTCCAGAACCAGACTTGATGTGAAAAATGATGATTTTTTGGGGGAAATTAAGAAATTCAGAACTGTTGTTTCCTTGTTTTGACCTAAAACTTAAGGATTTAAGTGTTAACAACTCACCACATCAGTTTGGAGCAAACAAGGTTCCTGCTTTTCTGTGCTAACCTACGTCATTGCCTTAAATGGCAATGTTATATTTGCAGATTTCAGTAACATAAACGAACATTTTAGGCCATAAAATACATTTTTTTGCAGTTTTTTGGACGTTTCAATGCAGCAGAATTGTTTCTGTGCATGGACACGATCCTCAGCTGAGAGTGAATCAGTAGAACTCACCACAGCTGGATTCTACTCAGAACATCAGCAGAAACTGGAGGAACTGAAAGTAAATGTCCGGCATCATAACTAAAGTTCTGAAGGTCTATGTTCATGAGATGATTCAGTTTTTTTCATCCATCCATCCATTTTCTATCCCGCTTATTCCCTTTCGGGGTCGCAGGGGTCTGCTGGAGCCTATCCCAGCGCATTTTATGGCGAGAGGCAGGGATACACCCCAGATGGTCGCCAGCCAATCGTGGGGCACACACACCATTCACACACCATTCACACACACACTCACACCTATGGGCAATTTAGAGTTTACCAATTAACCTGAGCATGTTTTGTATTGTGGGAGGAAGCCGGAGTACCCGGTGAAAACCCACGCAGACACGGGGAGAACATGCAAACTCCACACAGAAAGGTCCCAGACCCAGGCCCCAAGGCGGTCTTGAACCTGCGACCTTCTTGCTGTGAGGCAACAGTGCTACCCACTGCACCACCGTGTCGCCCTCAGTTTTTTTCCTTTTCAGTAATTACCTTTACAATAATCTTAAATCAGTTTAGTGTGAGGTTAAAGTGCTGATTCAGTGTGTGTTTGTGTGTGTTCCTACAATAATGTTTCACCCCTTGAGTCCAATGAAATAAAGCAAGTAACTCTAGTGTGTGTGTGTGTGTGTGTGTGTGTGTGTGTGTGTGTGAGGTTTTATTCCATGTAGATTAAAGAGAAAACTCTTTTTTTTTAATTTAAATGCATCCTACCTTTCAAAATACTCTAGTGGCATCGTCTGTTTCATGTCATCATTTCATTCAATAATAATCAAGTAAAAGCACCAGTGTGCACAGATGATGATTTTAATATTGCACATCACGTCTTTAATATACATGATAATAAATTCTGTAGAGCATGATGAAATATTCTTCACCTTGGAAATAGTTGTTTAGTTTAATTCTTCTTTTTCTTTTTGCTTTCAGGACGTATTTGTTTCTCTGCCTCACAGAGTTTTGTTCATATTTTGCTTTTCTTTCATTCAAAGGTCTTTTCACGTCCTGCGTTAGCAGGAATGAACTGTGTCCAAATACAGCTCTAGATAATTGAATTAGCTTCTATAAAGACATTCTGATCCTCTGTCTATTGTCCTGGCCTGTGTGAGGCTGCACTCAAAAGGCTCTTTTTTTATTATGTCTTTTTTTGAAACAAAAAAATCATGTGACAGGGACAAAAAACAAAATCCCTGTGTTCGTTGGTCACTTTAAAGCGACCTGAGTGCATCTCTGGCTGCGCGTTTAACTCAATCATACAGGAATTATAACGAGATTGAGGCGTGACGAGGGTTCAGGAATATTCCTGCAGAACGCTGCTTAACCAGATTACCTCTGAGACACCACAGCACAAAGTTAAAACCAGGTTTTATTTCTAATCGGGCATTTTCTCCTTTCACTGTGGTAAAAAGTTAAACTTCTATCTGCTGATATAAAGAAATGAAGCTTATTATAATAAACCATTTATTCTGCTGATAAATCTGCTCTGGAGCCCAGTTTGATTAACTCATTGAATGAAGGCGCCACCTGGTGGCGGTTTGCAGCCACTGCACAAATTATAACCAGCTTATTGGGAAAGATTCCTTACACACAAAACACATTAGATTAGAGAAAAAAAAACAGAAAACTGAGGGAAATATAACTGAACAGTTTATAAATAAATACATAATGTATAATTTCAACTCTCATTACCGTCTGAGATTCTATTTCTCTTGTAAAGACGACAAAAAGTCAGATTCCTCCAAATTCTCGTATAACATGCAACAGAAAAGTCCATTAATTTGATATGAGCATAACTCTTGTGTTAAAAGTTCATAGATTCTATTTTCTGGTATCACAGCATTAAATAGTGTTAATTAGCTGAACCTGGGTGTGTTGTATTTATTAATAAACTGCTTTAAATGAACGTGGATTCAGTCTAAATCAGAGAAGCGGGACACGTCGCATCAGTGTTTTATAAGGATTATGTCATTAACAAGAGTTTGTTTTATTAGCTCTGCATAATTTACATTTAATTCTCTCACTGATCGAATGAGTCCACATCTGTCTGGTCCTGAAACATCAGCCGAGGGGAATTCTCTGTGTCGTCTGGGTTCATATGAGAAGAAATCGTAACCTTTCCCCGACGTTTTTCAGGGGAATTTCAGCTTCATCTTCACATCAATCACATCCACGTCTGTGAAAATGCAGTTAAGTCTGATATGTAGGAAGGAAAACATATGAAATCTAATCTGTCCCTTTATATATATATATATATATATATATATATATATGTATATATATATATATATATATATATATATATATATGACAGAGGAAAAGAAGTTGAGGTCACGTCAGCGGTTTGACTCGTGCTAACGAAGCCGTTTTAAATTTACACGAACAGAGGATCGGAGAGTAATTGGTCTAATGAACAATGCGAAACAGAGGAAATCCGGGATGATGCGGGATGGATGGATTAAAGGTTCGCAGGGACAGGTTGAGGGATAATGGGATGAAGGGATCAGAATCACGACGAGCAGGTGAACGGAGAGAATACAGGAGGGAGAATAAATTTGTCCTATTTAATAAAAGGCCAATAATGCAATAATTAGCCAATGATAGTAAATAAAAAATAAAAGTCCTGAACTGATAAGGTAATAACTTAGTGCCAATAATGTCATAAATTATTACATTACCTGTCCTACATTATCCTTTCAGCACTTTTATGGTGTCATTACACAGTCATTAGTTTTTGGCCTATTACATTTTAAATAGTGGAAATGTATTATGTTATTGGACGTTTTTATTGTACATAGACCACACACTTTTTTTTTTTATTAAACTGCAAATAGTTATTCCCTCTTTTTCTTTCTAATTTGCATTTCACCCTAAATCGTGAGCCTCATAGCATTTTTGCCTAAATCATATTTATTTTTTTGCCAAATTGAGATATTTCCATAACTTTCCTCTCCCACTGATGCATCATTCTGTCGTTCTGCCTTTATATCGCAACAGTTATTAGAATAAAAAAAATGGACTTATAAGCATTTCAGATATAGGCTAAATGAAATTAGACACTGTGTATTTAAGCTTAAAATGACCTTTCTGCCTCAAGGTCAAGGCACAATTCTGCATTAATAAGTCATTTTTTATTTTTATGACGGCTCTGTTTCTTTTCGCATATTTGTTCACACGTCTGGTTGAATGTACTGTTAAAATATCACTAAATATGATGTTTTCCAAAAAAAAAAAAAAGTAATATAATTCTGGTAATTGTGTTATGAGGCTAATGATATGAAACTTTAGCAACTTATATAAAGAAATAAAGCTTATTTTTAACATCACAACACATTGAACAACAGCGCCCCCTGGTGTTACTTTCTAGTACTGCATGGATAATTAAGCAGCAATCATTAAAAAATACATTTTTTATTTTATTGTTAATAGAGATTTAGGTCATATGTGTTGACCCAGTTATGCATTATTAAGCCATTGCAATCTAGTTATTTGTGAACAAATGAGTGAAGAGCTTTATTCTGAGGTACAAATGACGTCTTTTCACAGTAAAAGCCTGAATGTTCCGTTCAGTCTCTCTCTCCTCACAAAGGAAAACAAGCCTTCAGGTTTTTTTTTTCATTGTTTACTCAAAAGAAATCACACGAAAGAAAGAACAATTACAAACAGACCCAAAAGAACAAGGAAACGATTACATGTTAAAATAAAATGCCCCATGTGGCATGCAGCCGTAACACTAACAGTCCAGAGGCTGAGGAGGCGACGTGGACACGCATCTATAGTTAAATAAGAAAAAAAAAATAATCAGGTCGTGTTCCATCGATTCAGCCCCGACGCAGCTAATAAATAATGAAAAGAGTAAAAGAACAAGGTGCCAGTACAGTGTTGGACAACACATCGACTGAATGTGTTTGAATTAGAATAAAAACACCACGTCTGTTGAGGTGGATGGAAACAGTAGAAACACAGCACAGCACATGTGACCGTCGGACGTGAGAGCGGCAGCGTTTAGTTTCTCTGGAGGCGTCTTCCTCTGGAGAACCTGAACTAACAGCGAACAGACCTGGGAGAAAACGGGAAAACAACCAAACTCTAATGTTATTCACATATCATATGAGATTATGTAGAAAAAAAAGAAGAAAACGTGTTCCGCTGCTGCTGCACACCCTGCAGACAGTGCTGGCTTCCAAGGAGAGTTGACTACTTTATAGTCTAAATTGAAACTATTCTGATCTAATAAAATTAATATCAGGCATTAAGAAGTCTGTGAATATTCTCACTCATCCAGGTCTTTGTTCTACTTCCAAAATTTATTAAGGAAACTGGAACTCGTAATTGTCCAGGAAGACGTTTTAAATTTAAAAAATTTAAAGTGAGACTCAGGTGTTTAACCTCTGTTGTAGGGAGGTGTGTTGTGAGTCCCCAAAGACCCCAACGATCCACGTAGACCAAACCAAACCGTGGATTTTGTGAAACATCCCACCCTCCCTGACGATAACAACATGAGATACCAGCAATGATCAAGTGAAACCAAAATCATGTAAGCAGTAAGTATTCATTAGGTCTCTCAAAATGTACATTTTTTTTGTTCATGTTGATTTCTTGTCATGTAAAAGTATTATTGTTGTTATTTTTTTCCCCAAAAACAAGATTTTGTGTAATTTAAAAACCATAAAAGAACATTTAATCTACCTAGATGAGTTGATAGCATGTGTTTTTTTATTTTTTACCATTTTCTTAGGGGTAAACCACACAACCTTCTTGACATGATCCTGTTTACTCAGACTACAGTGGACTAGTTGGACCTGTAGGTGCTGAAGCCCCTCGTATCTTCCTACACAGTTACAGGTCCAGTTTCCTGGATTCACATTGAGAAGTATTTTAAAGTTCTGTTGGACCCAGGTCTGCTCGGCACATCTTCTGTCCCGTCCTCCCCTCGTCCAGGCCTGAGTCACAGCGGTGGGGGTTGTTTTCAGCGAAGCCTCCACCCCCCCTCCTCACTGCCTCCTCCAGCGGTTTTTGGGCTTCTCCTCGCACCCGGGACCCTCGCAGGTGCCGGGCAGCGGGGGCGTCGCCGTGGCGACCTTGGTGGGGGCGGGGGCGTCCGGGGCCTTGCTGACGGCGCCGAGCAGCGCCGGCAGGTCCTGGGAGATGGCCTTCTCTATCCGGTCCAGCAGGCAGCCGCCGCTCCAGCTGCAGTGGGCCGACAGCGGCTTGAAGCCCGACACCGGGTTCACGCCGAAGAAGTCCTGGTACGCCTCCTTGTCCGGCAGGTCGAACTTGCTCACGTTGGTCTTCACCAGGACGGACTTGAAGATGTAGTACTTGTCCGGGTCGGTGACGATGTCGTGGAAGACCTCGTGCGGGTCGCTGAACCAGCCCAGCCTGTCGTGGAAGGTCTGGAGGTAGCGGTCCACCAGGAGGGCGTGGATGCGCACGCGGATGCCGTGCTGGCGGATGAACGCGATCTTGTTCTCCATCTGGTTCTCAATCACCTGCACGGGGGGAAGAGAGAGAGAAACGAAGAAATGAAAGAATGAATGACAGAAGAGGGAGGAAACAGAAGAAAATAATAGAATAATAATAGAATAAAATAGTCTTTCTTTAGTGGGGGGGTTCTATGACCATTCTGGGAAATTTATATTATATTATATTATATTATATTATATTAACACAATAGAATAGAAGAAGAAAATAGAAAAAATAAATATATAGCGCTGCTAACTTTTATTATATCCTATATTATATTATATAGTATATATTTTATTTATTTTTATATTCTGTATGCATTGTTTTCTTGCATTTCTCTGTCCTTGCTGCTGTTGCTAATGCAATTTCTCCACAGTGGGACAAATAAATTATCTTATCTTATTTTATTTTAAGTGAATAAATAAATAGGCTGAGGATCAAATCAAGGTTTTTTTAATAAAAGAACCTCCCAGAATCAGGTTCTCAGCAGCACCTGGTTGAGGTCCTCCAGCAGGGAGGTCTCCTCCTTCATGAAGAGCTCCCGGCTGGTGTCCGCCGTGTAGTCCTGGGGCCAGAAGGAGCTGACGTACACGCGGGGGGGCTCCGTGACCTTGATCAGGGGCGCCATGCTCCAGAACAGGGCCCCGTAGACCCTCATGAGGTTCTGGGTGGAGAGGCTGTCGGCCTTGTTGAGGATGAGGCGGATCTGGGACTCGCGGCCCTTCATCTGCCTGAAGAGCATCTCCAGCTCGCCGCCCACGTCCAGCTTGGTGGGGTCGAACACCAGGAAGATCAGGTCGGCCCGGTCGATGAACCACTGGCACACCTCGTTGTAAGGGTAACCTGGCGGGGGCGGGATTTGGTTCGTGAGAAGGTTCTAGACCAGGACAAATGTTTCAAAGCAGCAAGTAATTTCTTAAAGGAAGTTCATGGCCTAAATTTAAAGTGAAACTCTGCTGTAACTTAACTCCTTCATGCATGGAGGTCACTACAGTTCCAGCTTCTACCCTCTACACAAAAAGATTACCATTACTGGTAAATACAGATGAATTGCATCAAGTCATATCTAAGTAATGTATCTAATCTATCTAAGGCGGTATATTATGTAAAGATTTTTGATTTTATATTTGGAGGAAATACTGATTAATTATCTGTCCACTCTTGTTGTACAACTTCTTCGTGGTTTTCGAATGTAAGTTAACTTTTTTATTATATATAATATATACAACTACCATGCTATTACATTTTTTATAGTACAAAACACATGATGTATGCTTAAGTGGTGAATGAATATATCTTTATAGGAGAAGGATGGATTTTTTTTTTCTTCAGGCCTTGTTCGACATTCCTAAAGATGTATAAAACAAAAAATCTTGACTGAGTTTATGATAATTTGTGGGTGAGAACAGATAATCAATAATCGTGACTTACTGTGCGACTTCAGTATCTCATCAGTTTTTTTATATTGTGGTGTGTGTATGTGTGTGTTTTTTCTCCCTATATCTGTGTATGTGTGTGTTTTCATTGTCTGTGGATCTGTGGCTTGTCTGCCCTCTATTGTCTTGTTATATTTATCTATTTATTTGAAGGATACTGCATCCCGTGATAAAAAGCTAATCTAATAAAAACACCGATGTCTGCAGCTGATATGGACCCTGCTGATCTCAGCCAATGATTAATTAACTGAGTCTGACCACAGCTTCATAACCGTTTGTATAGAGATGGCTGCTGAACAGATCAGTGGCGGTCACCTCTCTCCTGCTGCTTGCGGTTCTCGATGATTCCGGGCGTATCCACGAACGTGACCCTCTCCAGCAGCTTGTGGGGCATCTCGATGCCCACCAGCCGCTCCAGGAAGCCCTGGCCGAACTTCTCCAGCGGGGAGAAGGAGCGCGAGCTGTCGGCTGCCATGACGATGCCCTCTATGGTGCGATGCTTCTCGCCGTGCATCAGGACGGTGTACTCAGAGGTCGTGGGTTCAGCTCCTGGAGGTGGGACGAAAGAGGAAAGATTAATTATGGGAAATTTATAGACTTTAAGTGGTAATTTTTTTTACTGCATATGTGTTTGTACAGTCAAAATTAATCTTAAAAACAATCAAACAATCTTTAAGAGAAGTACAGCTTATAACAATGAAGATGTTGTCATTAATACCACAGAATTTTTCATCTATCATCATCTCTCATATATTATGACAGATCCATTTATCCACACTGCAAAAGGAGTGTTGTAAGTAGGAGTAACTTCAGAGATAGGCGTGTGGTAAGTGGGCGTGACTTTGATCGCCAGCCGCACTCCTCGATGGCGATATGGACTTTAAAGTGATGTTATCCCTTTTAAAGTCAAAAACCTAAGAAGAATTCCCCTCATCCATTCATATGTTTATTTTGGTTGTTAATTTTTATCTTGTAAAATTAAATGGGCGTGTCTTTACTCTAATAGTGGGTGTGTCATTACTCTAATAGTGGGTGTGTCTTTACTCTAATAGTGGGCGTGTCTTTACTCTAATAGTGGGTGTGTCATTACTCTAAATAGTTGTTGTGTCATTACTCTAAATAGTGGGCGTGTCTTTACTCTAATAGTGGGTGTGTCATTACTCTAAATAGTGGGTGTGTCATTACTCTAAATAGTGGGTGTGTCATTACTCTAAATAGTGGGCGTGTCTTTACTCTAATAGTGGGTGTGTCATTACTCTAAATAGTGGGTGTGTCATTACTCTAAATAGTGGGTGTGTCATTACTCTAAATAGTGGGTGTGTCATTACTCTAAATAGTGGGCGTGTCTTTACGCTAATAGTGGGCGTGTCATTACTCTAAATAGTGGGTGTGTCATTACTCTAAATAGTGGGCGTGTCTTTACGCTAATAGTGGGCGTGTCTTTACTCTAAATAGTGGGCGTGTCTTTACTCTAAATAGTGGGTGTGTCATTACTCTAAATAGTGGGCGTGTCTTTACTCTAAATAGTGGGCGTGTCTTTACTCTAAATAGTGGGCGTGACTTTACTCTAAATAGTGGGCGTGTCTTTACTCTAAATAGTGGGTGTGTCATTACTCTAAATAGTGGGCGTGTCTTTACTCTAAATAGTGGGCGTGTCTTTACTCTAAATAGTGGGTGTGTCATTACTCTAAATAGTGGGCGTGTCTTTACTCTAAATAGTGGGCGTGTCTTTACTCTAAATAGTGGGTGTGTCATTACTCTAAATAGTGGGCGTGTCTTTACTCTAAATAGTGGGCGTGTCTTTACCCTAATAGTGGGTGTGTCATTACTCTAAATAGTGGGCGTGTCTTTACCCTAATAGTGGGTGTGTCATTACTCTAAATAGTGGGTGTGTCTTTACTCTAATAGTGGGTGTGTCATTACTCTAAATAGTGGGCGTGTCTTTACCCTAATAGTGGGCGTGTCTTTACTCTAAATAGTGGGCGTGTCTTTACCCTAATAGTGGGCGTGTCTTTACCCTAATAGTGGGTGTGTCATTACTCTAAATAGTGGGCGTGTCTTTACTCTAAATAGTGGGCGTGTCTTTACCCTAATAGTGGGTGTGTCATTACTCTAAATAGTGGGCGTGTCTTTACTCTAAATCAGGGGTCTCAAACTCAATTTACCTGGGGGCCACTGGAGCTAGGGTCTGGGTGAGGCTGGGCCGCATCAGGTTTTCAACAAAAAAAACGCATTTATTAAAAACAGAAAAAAAAAGAAAAAAAAAACTGTCTTCAATGCTTTTGCTTCTGCTATACCCTACACTTTTTCAGTGCTTTGGTTCCGGTTTTCCACAAGAAAAGCTCTGATAAAACATTCCACTGTTCTCAAATATCTTAATTTTTAATTTTCTACACAAAATAAGATGAAAAAATAAATAAACAAATAAAGAATAAAGAAAATAAATCAATCAATCAGTAATAAATAAATAAAATAATAATAAAACAGCAAATAAGAAAAACTTAAGAAACCACATATAGTTGGTGGGTAGAGAAATTATTTTTTTTCAGATTCAAATTAACAGTATTAACAGTTATTTAACCTTTAACATGAACATTAATGAAACTTTCAACATGAACTGTTCTGAACATGGCTTCTCTTGCCTACTTTTGGCTAGAGGTCTGGCAGCGCTTCCTCTCGCATAGCCGAGCCACATTTGGCTTGAGGGAGGAAGCAATTGAGACCCTCAGTAGACTTTGAAGATGCTCATCAGTAAGTCTGGTCCTGTACTTGGACTTATTGAAGTTCAAGGTGGAGAAGAGCTTTTCACACAAGTACGTGCTCCCAAAAAGGCACATGGTCCGCTTGAACATTCTGGAAAGCTCAGGGAAGCTGGGAGTCAATTCTCTCAAAAATTGCCCAAGCTTGTCTGCTCTTCCACTCACCTCCCTGAACTTGGCTTTGAGTTCAGAGTTGCACTGCAGGTCAATGAGCTCCATTTGAAGCACAGGAGGGGCATCTTGCACATCAAAGGAGAAGGGGTCCGCAAAAATTTGAAATGTGGCTCTGTGCGTCTTGAAGTCTGCAAATCTGTGGTCAAATTCCTCCTGTAGCTTCAAAATGGCATCAGCATACTTCTCACCACTGAATGGTGTGCCTGCATCCACAAGTGCCTTGCATGCTGGGAAATGGCAAAGGTTTGTCTGAGATAGCTGAACTTTCCATAGCATAAGTTTTGTGGAGAATGCTCTCACATTGTCATAGGCAGCACTGACAAGTTGCCCCTGGCCTTGTAACCTCTTGTTCAGTACATTAAGCTCATGCGTGACATCAACAAGAAAAGCTAAGTCCATGAGCCATATAGGATCACTTAACACAGGAACAGCCACCCCATTCTTCTCCATGAAGACTTTCACTTCTGCTCTCAACTCAAAAAATCTCTTCAACATATTTCCCCTGCTGAGCCAACGTACCTCGGTGAAGTAAAGCACGTCCCCATATTCTGACTCCATTTCTTCTAAAAAAGCACGGAACCTTCTGTGTTTTAAGCCCCTGGATCTGATGTGGTTGATGCATTGCACAACAACAGACATCACGTTGTCAAATTTCAGGCATTTGCTGCAAAGGGCCTGCTGATGGATAATGCAGTGCAGAGCTATGGCTTCCTCCACACCCTCCTCTTCCAGTTTTTTTTGAACAAGTGCCACCAGTCCATTTTTCCTCCCTGTCATTGATGGCGCTCCATCAGTTGTTATCCCAACAAATCTCTTCCATGAAAAACCGGCATTCTCAATGGCATCACACAGCTGGTGAAATATCTCCTGAGCGGTGGTCTGGCCATGCATTGGCATTACTGTGAGCAACTCCTCTGTCACTTCAAAATTGTCATCAACACCACGGACATATATTGCGAGCTGGGCAGTGTCAGTGATGTCTGTGGTCTCATCAAGAGCGACTGAGTATACACTGAAACATTTTGCTTTCTCACACAGTTGATCATAAATGTCACTTGACATGTCACAAATGCGCTCTGCCACGGTGTTGGCAGAAAGGCTGATGTTGCTGAACTGACCTTTCTTTTCTGGACAGACAATACTTGCAGCCTGTAACAGGCACTTTTTGACAAATTCACCTTCTGTAAATGGCTTTCCTGCTTTAGCAATCATCTCACTAACCACATAGCTAGCTTCGACTGCTGCGTTATTCTCTTTGGTTACTTTCTTAAAAAAATCTTGTTGCTTCAGTAGACATGTTTTAAGATTGGCAACTCGGTTGGCTCTCTCATCTCCCTGGTATTTTGCATAGTCCTCAGCATGTCTAGTTGTGTAATGACGTTTCAAATTGTATTCCTTATGCACCGCAACTTTCTCTGTGCAAATAAGACACGTCGGAGTGCCCCTGTGCTCCACAAAGAAATACTGAATTTCCCACTTTTCCTGAAATTGTCTGTGCTCATCACCAACCTTTCTCTTCACTGCAGGCTTTGAGAAAGACATGTTTGGGGCTGTGTAATATATAATTCCACTAGGTATCGCTGTTGTGTTGAAGTTTAAGTTTTAGTGTTTAGCTGACGTACAAAGAACGTAATTTCCGCTGGTACCAGATTGGCTCAGGGTCCTGCGCCTGCATATGACGTCGAGCACGGCACAGTTAGTGATTGGTTGAACGTCAGAAACCATGGAAACACAAAGTGTTTGTGGTGGCCGTTTAATATTTATATTATAAGTTCTCCCTATAAACGTGCATTTTTTTCACACTGACAGGCTCAGATAGTTACAATAAGTGTCCGACAACATACTAGAAAGGAGAAATGAACGTATGTCTACCTTTAGCTTGAGATCGCTGTTTGTTGCGAGAGCCAATCAGTGTGGAGAGTCTCATAACGTTACTGCACACAGGTCCTGTGCGGTGTCCTGCAGGCTGCTGTGCCCGCTGCAGTTTATGGAAGACAGAGTTTACCGACAACCGTTTAACGACCAGGAGAGTTTATGTTTCGCAGCCGGCTCTGGAGGGAGAGAGCCGGTGAATCCCCTGTTTACTGACCGGGAGGAGAGAGCCGGTGAATCCCCTGTGAACTTCCCCTGACCGGGGGAATGGGACTGGACCGGAGTTCGCTGGCGGTTTACCTGACCGGGAGTTTCGGAGGGAGAGAACCGGGGGAAAACCGACGAGATTACATACAAAGTCAATGCAGACCGGAGGTTGTTTATTTTTTTCGCGGGACTGGACCGGAGGACTGAACCACTGCTAGCTGGCAGGCAGCCGGCTCAGAGCAGCAGCACTGAAGGAGAGAACTGGGGGAAAAACCCACAGTTTACCGGCGGCCGTTTACTGACCATGGGAGTATTTTTGAGTATTTTGCGATTATTTTTGTCGCTTTTGCTGTGAACACCCCTTTAGTCCACACAGCAGCAGAACAACAACAAACAGCGATCTCAAGCTAAAGGTAGACATACGTTCATTTCTCCTTTCTAGTATGTTGTCGGACACTTATTGTAACTATCTGAGCCTGTCAGTGTGAAAAAAATGCAAGTTTATAGGGAGAACTAGGGAGAATGTGACGCCTCCAGAGGGTATCATGTACCCAGAAATGACAGCGGAGCTTCGGACTTTCAGAGCAGTACAGCGCAGTGATGGTGGTGATCTCAGTCATGGATGATGAGAGAAAAAGCAAAACAGGCGGGCTCGCTCGCGTATGGGCGGGACAAAATCGTGTCAATTGTGTCCGGTGTGCACACAGCTTTAAGCTGTCATTTCTGGGTACATGATACCATACAGCATCCATGTCAAACTCGCGCGGGCCGCACTAACATTAAACTTTCATATCAAGGCGGGGGCCTCAAACTAGCGTCCGGCGGGCCGCATTTGGCCCGCGGGCCGCGAGTTTGAGACCCCTGCTCTAAATAGTGGGCGTGTCTTTACTCTAAATAGTGGGCGTGTCTTTACCCTAATAGTGGGTGTGTCATTACTCTAAATAGTGGGCGTGTCATTACTCTAAATAGTGGGCGTGTCTTTACTCTAATAGTGGGTGTGTCTTTATGAATGGTAGTGTCTTTACTCTAATAGTGAGTGTCTACTCGAATAGTAGGCGTGTCCTTACTCTAAATAGTAGGCGTGTCCTTACTCTAAATAGTGGGCGTGTCTTTACTCTAATAGTGGGTGTGTCTTTATGAATGGTAGTGTCTTTACTCTAATAGTAGGCGTGTCCTTACTCTAAATAGTGGGCGTGTCTTTACTCTAATAGTGGGTGTGTCTTTATGAATGGTAGTGTCTTTACTCTAATAGTGAGTGTCTACTCGAATAGTAGGCGTGTCCTTACTCTAAATAGTGGGTGTGTCTTTACTCTAATAGTAGGCGTGTCCTTACTCTAAATAGTGGGCGTGTCTTTACTCTAATAGTGGGTGTGTCTTTATGAATGGTAGTGTCTTTACTCTAATAGTGGGTGTGTCTTTATGAATGGTAGTGTCTTTACTCTAATAGTAGGCGTGTCCTTACTCTAAATAGTGGGCGTGTCTTTACTCTAATAGTGGGTGTGTCTTTATGAATGGTAGTGTCTTTACTCTAATAGTGAGTGTCTACTCGAATAGTAGGCGTGTCCTTACTCTAAATAGTAGGCGTGTCCTTACTCTAAATAGTGGGCGTGTCTTTACTCTAATAGTGGGTGTGTCTTTATGAATGGTAGTGTCTTTACTCTAATAGTAGGCGTGTCCTTACTCTAAATAGTGGGCGTGTCTTTACTCTAATAGTGGGTGTGTCTTTATGAATGGTAGTGTCTTTACTCTAATAGTGAGTGTCTACTCGAATAGTAGGCGTGTCCTTACTCTAAATAGTAGGCGTGTCCTTACTCTAAATAGTGGGCGTGTCTTTACTCTAATAGTGGCCGTGTCTTTATGAATGGTAGTAGTAGGTGTGCCTTTACTCTAATAGTGGGTGTGTCTTTAATCTTGCAGGACACAGACAGATCCTGTTGGATGCAGCCACTCCCTCCTATCTGTCAATCATCTCATTCTCCTATACCATTAGATGAACAGAACCCAGATGATTTTCTACATCTGGTCATATTTTGCCGTGTACAGTTAAACTGGACTATTATTAGTATTACTGCATTGTAGTTTTACATTAAAGAGTCTAGTTTTATCAGTGGACCTGTGTAGAGTTCTTGTGGGGTGCCGTGAAGACCCAGCAGGTAGTTCATCATGGAGGACTTTCCGACGCTCCAGGGTCCAAGAAACAGAACCATCGGCTTAGATGTGACCTCCCCGTCTGCAGCAGGGACGTGTGAAACGAGAGAAGGAAATGAGTTTCATGAAAATAAAGTAGTTGTCTAGAGCAATATATTTCAACAAGAATGCTAAACTAATAATAAAAAAATAAACGGTCCTCTGAGGAGGATTTTTTCCAATTTGTGTTTTCTCTAGATTAAAGTCAGTTATTGTGTAAAGGAAACATCACTCACTTAGAGTAGCTCCATAAACTCTCCTCTAGTGCCCCCCTCAGGACACAATATCAAACTTACACACAGGAAAAGCCTCATTCAATATGTGGTTCAACTGACATGTAATTGTTAAGAACACCAATGTTCCAACACCAGAATATTCCTCTTTTGTCTATAAAGTATATTAGTATAACTGCTGAACACGCAGCTTTTAAACATCCTGCTGGTTGCACGTGTCCCTCTTTTCTGCACCAGCAGGAGTCCCAGAGTCTTCATCCTGCTCCTCGGCCTGAACGCTTCTCCCTGGCCTCGAGTGCTACGGAACAAAGTGGCAGGAAGGCCGGCCGACACGGCCTCCTCAATTATCAGCACACAGACTCCTTATTGTGCCCGCAGAGCCTGGTCTGAACCACGTCAGGTCGCGGCTCCGTCTCAGCTTAAATGTGACTTAGTCTGTCTCTGCTGCTGTTTTTATGAGTCCTGTACGACCACATCATGGTTTTATAGAGCAGGAGGTGTATCACATGGCTGAAGGTTGTGGTGTTCTACACACTCAAAAAACACTTTATTACAGTTTACTTCATATGAACCAATGGTGAAAGTATCTAGTTATAATTACTGTATATAGTTCATAAGTATATACCTACTATTTATGCCACATTTTTGTCCATTGGAAGCAGGAAAGGAACTTTTTTTAGCGGTTACACAGGGTTGAAAAGTTTTTTATATTCTGAGATTGATAATTTTACTTAAATAAAGGATAAACTATAGGTACTGTACTTTAGTACTATTATATTTCATTATTTCCATATTATGCTACTTCTACTATTAAGCTAATAATGATACAATTTAAAGGGAATAACAACTTTTTTTTTTTTACAGCTTTAGTTACGATTATATTAACTAAAAAAAATCATAATATATCATATAGTAATATAGTAGTTTAATGAGGGAACATTTTTGTCCATTAGGAGTAAGAAGGAACTTTTTAACTGTTACACAGGGTTAAAAAAAGTATTTTTAAATTCTAATGTTGATACTTTTACTTAAGTAAAGAAGATACCACTTGAGTACTAATATACTTCAGTATTTCCATTCTATGCTTCTTCTACTCATTCTACTACATTTCGGAGGGAATAATTGTACTTTTTACTCTGCTACATGTTTTTACAGCTTTAAAAAATATGAATACTAAAATATTTTAAAACAGGTAAATGAAGGAAAAAATGTCCTTCAAGAGTAAGAAGGGAACTTTTTTTTGAAGTTCACACAGAGCTAGGAAGTATTTTTACATTCTGAGCACACTAACATTGATACTTATATGTAGGATCTACTTCTCCCACCACTGACATGAAGTGAACTGCAGTTGAAGTCATAAACGGGTCATTTTGTTGCTGATATGGGTCTGTAAAGCCCGTCAGAGACAGTGCATGTGACACCAGGCGGTAAAACACACAGATTCCATGTGTGAAGCAGATTCTGGTTTACCTGTGACTTCGTGCTGCCTCAGCTCATTGTACTTGTAGGCCTGCTCCACTGGCTTGATGGCTGTGTGGTAGATGTCCAGCAGCTTCTTCATGGAAGCTGGAGACAGAGAGAGGGAGTGGGACAGCGCTTTTATTAATGCTTTAGCTATCATTACTAATTACAACAACTGCTTTGGCAGCGTGTGATGAATTACCCTCATAAAGTTTATTGAATTGAGCCGAGGTGATTAAGAGACCTATTTGCTGCGGGACTCTCTGAAATGAACCGGCCTGATTTAGGAGAACAAGGAGGCCTTCATGCCGAGGACAGAGCTGCACATTCGCACTGATTAATCACCTGCCTTGAGACACGTCTGCACACGCACACACACACGCACACACACACACACTTACTTCATGCACGCACACAGTCACACACACATAAAAGCCCCAGGACCGAGACATCATGAAACAATTTTCGAAATAGCTTCAGCCCCCGAGATTGATTCAAACTTCCTTTTTCGCTCACATGCAAACACATCTGTTTTCCGTTTTTTCTCATTGACAAAGTAGCTGTAAACATTCTGCTGTATTTTTCGTTTCGAGTTCCCCACGCAGAACTTCCGCAGCAAAGATCCAGTTGTGGATCAGGAGGATGTGCATCTCACCGTCTGGAATGTCCACACGTGTTGGGATTATTGCGGTATGTGATGTGGGTGTATGTGATGCCCTGTGTGTGTGTGTGTGTGTGGGGGGGTTAGGGTTGAAGCACATTTTCTAATGTCTACCATTTTGAGTTGTCTTTTGTTCTCTTACCTGAGAACTCTCCTGAGGCTTCAGCAGTAGCCAGACGCAGCATGTCCTCAATGTGGGACCTGTCCCTCATTTTTGAGCCTGCGGCCTCACCTGCTGGTTGGAGGAAAACTGTCAGTGAACCGCTGAGCTGCAGAATAAACCCAGAGACTGTCACATGGAGGAAATTACTCGTATCCCTCTTTTGCACCAATTAACTTTGGCACAATTTACTAAAAGGCAATAATATAAAAATCCATATATTAGTTGTATAAAATGGGTTTTTAACCTTGAAGGACAAAAAAAAAGAAAAGATCACATCACATGAGCATGAAATCACTCCTTTTTTCCAGAATCTTTTGGATGTTCAGGACACGTTTTTTGCAGCAAACCCAAATACCAAAGTGCATTCTGGACCAATAATAGA
This sequence comes from Eupleurogrammus muticus, assembly GCA_036785175.1. Lineage (NCBI taxonomy): Eukaryota > Metazoa > Chordata > Actinopteri > Scombriformes > Trichiuridae > Eupleurogrammus > Eupleurogrammus muticus. The sequence continues at coordinate 30,470,599 of JAYKQN010000003.1, forward strand.
AAAGAGTCGGTATGTAAAAAATTTGCATGTCGTTGCCATATGGCAACACAATGCAATGGAGGATCTGATGGAAGAGACCTTGAAAAATAATTTTGTTTTTTTAATACTGATCATGGTAAATCTGCAAACTTTACCACATCCTCGTTTCCTCTTTTCTGCTGAAAATTTAGTTGACATGGTGACAGAAAGAAAAATGTTTCTAGGTACGATAGAAAAGAGTTAAGGGACGTTTTACTGCAAATTCTGACACAAATGAAGCACCTAAAGTCCAGAGGAAAAAAATGATCTAAAGAGACAAGCCAGATCAGCCTTCACTTTAAGAGATTTATTTTGTCAAAATGCCAGAGACACACAAAAGCCCATCATTTTGCTTCATCTGTTATAACTATAATCACAAAGTTGGTGTGCAGCTATACATTATAAAGCTCAAAGATTATAAATAATAATATATCAATATAAAAACTTCAATTGATTTACCCATAAGGAGATTTTAGAAGCAAATTCTGCACATTTTTATTTAAAAAACAAGTTAGATTTTAAAGATGCATTGAAATAAAAAGGCGCACTAAATAGAAATTCATTATTATATTTCAATGTATTGGGACACAATGAAAAGTTTTGTTTTATATGTACGTTTATCTCCATGTAAAAAGCTCTGGGCTTTAGTGAATTTAGTGAATTGCTGGTGGACAATTTAAAAAAAAAAGTGTATATCTCTGAAACAAAGGCTGACTTGTCTCCTAAAGTACATTTAGGTCAGAAAACGCATTAAAACCCATTTCTGTCCCTTTCCTCCTCTACTAGTCGTTGGTCTGTCTGAGCTGTGTGTGACCACAGCACCAGGCCTCGCTGTTATATCACGCTATTGTCTCATCCGTCTATTCCCTTCCTCTGCTATTTCTGTCTGTTTATTTCTGTACCAGGGGTGGCTGCTAATCCCCCTTCAGCTAGTTACCCAGTGTCATATTCTGGGGGCTCAGCGTGCCTGACAGAGGCAACGATGGAGATCTTCACTGTCCAGCTAAATCCAGATCACATTTATGAATATGTAGTTTTTGTTGGTTCCATAAAGTACTTTTTATAAGTTGTTCTTATATCAGTAATAGCTTTGCTGTTACCAAACTGCATAAAAATCCCATTTGTCTGGTGTAGATCCTCCTCCAGCTTGACATGTTTTTGGAAATAAAAGTAAGTCATCATTCCTTCAGCTCATTAAAGTCATTAGGCAAATTATGTTGGAGGAGGATAAACAGCAGCCGCGCGCGGTGGCGACCCAAAATCTGTCATTATTAACGGCCAATTACTGCCCACGAAGCCGTTTCCTGCAGCTTATAATCGATGTCTTCCAGAAAGGCTTTTCAGAAATAAGCTTTTCTGTGAATTATTTTTGACAGGCTTAAATTGCCAGCTACATTAAATCACTCTGAAAAGAGGGAACTTAAAAAAGGGATGTGTCTATGTTAAAGATCTAGAAAAAAAGTAGACTACTACTTATTATGTATTTTACCTTCAGGGACACTCACAAGTGTCATGAATAAGGTAATGAAGACGGATCAGAGTGAGCGATGGGATCATTTCCTAAGACTCAGCCATCATCATATTTTACAGCAGGTCAACACTGTGGCGCCAGGTAATAGCCTGGTTCTCTAATTACAGAGAGATTTTCTTTAAACGTGAACCTGCTCGATGTGGAGCTGCCTGAGGCGTCAGTGAGGAGACGTCCAACAGGGTTTTCTAGGGATTTTTTTCTGTCTGTACCTTTGGCCTTAGTCTTTGCAGGCTGCTGCTGCACCTCCTGCTGCTCCTCCTCCTCCTCCTCCACGGTCGCTTCCTCCACATCAACAGGTGTCGATGCCTCCTCCGATGCGGTTTCCATGGGAACGTCTTCCACAGCTGCTTCAACAACAGGCTCTGGTTTTATTTCGACCTCTGCAACGACTTCAGGTTCCGGTTCTAGTTCTGCAACCTCCTCCACCTCAGGTTCAGAGATCACCTCGGGCTCAGCCTCGCGCTCTGCTCCAGGCTCTGCTCCAGGTTCTTCTACAGGTTCTGATTCAGATTCTGCTTCAGGTTCAATTTCAGTTTCTTCTACCGGTTCTGCTACAGGTTCGTCTACAGGTTCTGATTCAGATTCTGCTTCAGGTTCTTCTACAGGTTCTGTTTCAGGTTCTGCAGCCACCTCAGGTTCTAAAATCACCTCTGGCTCACCCTCAGGTTCTGGTGTCACTGTCTCAGTTTCAGGAACCTCCCCTGGTTCTGATTCTGATTGTGACTGGTCCACTGCAGCATCTTCTTCCTCCTCCTCCTCCTCTGCTGCATCCTCTGGAACCTCAGCTTCCTCCTCTTCTGCTGTGTCCTCAGCCATCTCCTCTACAGTTTCTTCCTCCTCCTCCTCCTCCTCGGATGTCTCCTCCTCCTCTGCTGCATCCTCTAGAACCTCAGCTTCCTCCTCCGTCTCCTCCTCCTCCCCTTCTGCTGTGTTCTCAGCTTCCTCCTCTACAGCTTCTTCCTCCTCCTCCTCCTCTGCTGCATCCTCAGCAACATCAGCTTCCTCCTCTACAGCTTCTTCCTCCTCCTCCTCCTCTGCTGCATCCTCAGCAACATCAGCTTCCTCCTCTACAGCTTCTTCCTCCTCCTCCTCCTCCTGTGCTGCATCCTCAGCAACATCAGCTTCTTCCTCTACAGCTTCCTCCTCCTCCTCCTGAGCTGCTAACTCATCATCAGACTCTTCCTCTCCAGCATCAGCTCCCAGAAGAACATCCTCCTCCTCCTCCTCCTCTTCTCCTTCTTCTTCTTGGTCCTCATGAGGTGATTCCTCCTCTGCTTCTTCCTCTGTGTTTTCGCCCTCTTCCTCCACCACCTTCTGCCCACTCTCCTCAGCTACTTCCTCCTCCAGGCTTTGAGTCTCCTCTACAGGCTCTTCATCAGAAATGTTGTCTCCTTCCTCCACCTCCTTCTCCTGGGAAGCTTCCTGCTCCTGTCCTCCCTCCACCTCGACAGCAGCAGCAGCATCCTCCGCCTCCTCCTCCTCCTTGGCGGTTACCTCCTCGGGCGGCGTGCAGGGCGGACACATGGCCCTCTCCGGGGCCGGGGTGTCGTTGGAGGAGCTCTGGCTGGCGTGCTCCTCGGTGGCGTCGCATCCGCAGGAGAAGAGGTCCCCCTCCGGCTGCTGGAGCTGCAGCTGCACCAGAGCCTCATCGTGGAGGGAGGGCTCTGCCCGGAGGTCTGAGAGGAGAGAATACGATGAGAGGAGGTTAGACCGTCTGCTGGACTCCATTTTTACGCCCAAACAGTCAAAATGCATAAGAAAGAACTCTTTGAGGCCTCATGTCAGTTCTTATTCGTATGTGATGTCACAGTGAAACCTATCCGTTCATTTCAGACTCATGCTAATGAAAATGTCAAAAATGTCATGTGGTGTAACCCTAAAAACTTGGTACCAGATAGTTTAACTTTCGTAATAAGTTTTTTTAAATTAAAACACATGCTATCAGCTAGTTTTATACTCTAAGTGGATTAAATATTTAAAATCTCCCATTCTTTTTCAGGTATTATATATATTTTATACCATTTTGACCTTTTCGGGGTCTCTATTCTGTGATACTAATGAACTTTTGAATGACATGAAACACACATATGAACACGAAAGGTACATTTTGAGAATCCTAAAGAATGCTTCTAAAACCATATTTTAAAAAGTGTTGGACTTTCTATCTTGCCAAACATTATTTGTCATTGAATCAATAACAAAAAAAATCATGTGGTATAATCCTAAAAACACGGTACCACACAATTACAGCAAGTTATCAACTAGTGTGATATTCTATTATGGATTAAATATTACAAATTTATCATTGTTTTTCAGTTACATCATTTGACATTTTGCATTTAAAACAAAAAACAAGACATAAATACAACTTCTGAATGACATAAAACCAATAAGAACATGAATTTTACATTTTGAGAGTTTTAAATACATTTTGCTTTAAAATTGTATTTTAAAACATTTTTATCTTTCTTATCTTGCCAACCATGATTTGCCACTGAACCACATAGCATTAAACTGTATTTTGTATTTGGTTCACTGTGAAGTTTTTAAACCTTGTCTTCACACAATGTGCGTCTATAATCATCTATACGTTCCCTTTAAAACGCTTCTGTCTGATCACATTACACATAAGTGACTAATGCTAATTTATTGGGTTCAGCCTGACTTGTGCCGACCAGTCACCTTTGTTCTTTAAGCAGAGTCAGAACATGTAAGTAACATGTAAGTAGAGAGAAGATCGAGTGTCCAGCACGTCGCAGATTTAAGACTCAGGTTTCAGTTCCTTGACTGGTGGCACGAGGACTATTTGAGGCGCTCGTACAGTGGACAGTTGTCAGGAGAATCTAAAAGGAGAAGACAGCTGAGTGGAGAGGATGGAGAACAGAATATTCTGTTCAAGAAACGCTGCTCAACACTTCCACTGGAAGTCATTCAGCTGCCTTCAAAGTTTTCATAAGTTTGTGACAAAAGTGTTTAAATCTAAATGAAGATGCTCACACTCAGCATTACAGTGGCTCCCAAACTGGGGTCCAGGATTCCCAGGAGTCCTTGAGGTGGCTCCAGGGGGGTCCCTAGCAGAACGCGGAATCATTTCATTGTAACCCTCTATTGCATAATGTAACACACATCACATGACCAGAAAACCCTCCTATTTACATGGACTGATAAAAATCTCCAGGACACATTTGTTGCAGTAAACCCAAATAACGCAATGCATTCTGGGATTAGAAAGAGCCATATGAACAAGAATTAGCATGGAATTAGTGTGGCATGATCACACACATCCTTTAATATCTAAAAGAATAAAATCCGATGGGGGCCCTGGGACATGGTTTTATCGAATGGGAGTCTGTGGGGTTCCTTGACATGAAAAACATTGATAAGAGATAAGATAATCCTGAAAACCACCATAATAGATTACAGTTGCTATGGATTCAAAACAATCATCTAAAGCGGGGACTCCCTCTCTGTTACACCGGCCTTTGGATGCCGACATGTAAATTACACACACACACACACACACACACAGCGTTTCGAAGAGAGCAAGGCTGCGACCTCTGTTTAATTATAACCATTTTTAAGGTTAATGGACACACAGAGGTGGTGGTGCTGTGTGTGTGTGTGTGTGTATGTGTGTGTATGTGTCTGTCCACGCTTCGGGTTACAAGGTGGGGTCAGCGTGAAGGAGGAAGCTAATGGCTGCAGGCAGCTGTCATGTGGTTTACACCTCCAGACGGTTCCTGGATCTTCGCCCATGATGAGGAGCAGGCTGTGCTGATGGAAGAAGCCGCCACGTGTGAGGAGAGCTTCAGATCAGCTTCAGGCTGTGAGGGATTCTGTCGCTGTTTCGTCAGGATTCATTTAATGCAACTCTGGCTTTTTTGTGACGTGTTCGACCTGCCACCTAAACATTGATCATTTATTCATCTGACGATGATCTGAGACACAGATACAGGTCTAAGGTCACATGGATGGAAATGTAGATGGAAGCCTGAGGAGCAATGATTAACATTGCCAGACCGTGTTTCAATTATAATATTGGAACACTCATCGATGTTTTAAGATTTGCAAAATAATGAACTTTTCCTTTAACTGAAGATGCAACATGTTAGTATGAGATGAAAAATCTACTGCTCATGACATGTTACGTGTTCTAATAACACGTTAACATGATCTCATAATGTCTGGAAAAAAACAAGCAACTGGGCAAAAAGAAGTATCCATCACACTGTAAAACGTTGTGGTATAATCTGCAGTTATTGACTGTGTTAAACACAGTAATGGTACTGCAAACGATTATTACAAAGGGTTGCTGTATGTTTTACAATAAATCACAGTAATCGAAATTATACTGTAGACAATTACAGTAGTGAAGAATTACTGTAGTAATACTAAAGTTAATCACCTGATACTGTAGATACAACTTAAATTACAGTATTTATTTTTTATATTACAGTTAATAAACTAATACTGTGAATACAACTGATATCAGTAATTAATAGCTTATTTTACAGATATTCATTTAATACTGTAAATACAACTAAAATCACAGTATTTAATTGTTTTTTTAATTATACAATTAATCGCTGAATACTAAACACAACTGAAATGTTTGTATTTATTCATTTTTATTTTATTTTATGGTAAATACACAGTAGTGTGAACATAATTTCAGTACTTCTACTGTAAACAAAAATCTGGATAACTGCAGCCAGTTAATTCCTGTAAATTCTAAGAAGATTTTTAAAAATGGATGTTAAAGTATTGGTTCTTGGAGGCGAGATGAAGCTAAAAGCAGCTGCCTGTGAGTCAGGTAAATCCCGGCTGCAGTGGTAAAAGCTCATTACTCATCTGCAGCCAGGACTTCATGTTCTCTTCCCTCTCCGCCACTGACTTCCATGACGGTTTCTCTCCACTATTTTAAGGCCCTGAAATCCCTTATTAAACTATTTAGTGCTCATGATGTCGATTGTCACCTCCTGTGTCTGGAAGCTTTGTTCAGTTATCGCCTCCTGAGGGGATTGTCAGCTTTAGTGACCACGGAACATCATGTTGCTCATACAGACAAAGCGTCTGCTGTGCTCAGTGAACATCAGTATTGTTCTAGATTGTTTTCTGAATTCTTTTTATCAGAATGTAATTAAATTATTACTCCAAGTCCACAGCAGATCAGCGTGTATTAGAATATGAAGCCAGTCAAGTCTTACAGTGGCTTCACAGTGTTTGACCAGGTCATTGCTGAGTACAATGGTAATACATTCTAATTGGATTGAGTATGGTGAGCCTTGATGGTGGACGGATGTTTTTAATTTAATTGAATGCGTTTCCTGAAATGTCGGAGCTACCATAATAAAAAGAGTAGGCCTCAAATAAAAAAAAAACAGGATTAATGATAATTATCAAGCCTGATATCTGCGGCCTAAGTGTAAGAGAAGACAGAAAGACTCACATATTCATACTCCAACCCCCCGCTGTGAATGGCAGAGGTCGAATTATGAGACTTGCCAAACACGTCTTGGCCAGACTTAAACGCACCATATGCATATAATTGAGTGAAACAAATGAGGGGGGGGGTGCAGGCTTGGGGGGGTTAGTGAGGGGTAACCTGAGGAGACTGTGGGATGCTGCTGTGATGGAGCCACAGGAGGAGGTTGGACGCTGTCCAGACCCAGAGTGCTGCAGCATTGTCTGTGGTAACATGAGCAGCAGCAGCCAGAGCTGCTTCACGTTACATAACAAGGTCAGTGGCCCTGACTGGTTGCTTGCTGTTACACTGAATACAGACCATAAAGTTTAAGTGACTTTTTCTTTTCTGATTTCAGGTCATTAATTTCCTGTTTTATGAGGCACATGTTGACGTCATAATTTAAAAAGTCTTTTATTGTGCTACATTATTTTCTTTTTTTAAATGTTAAATGAATCAGTGAACAACAAAGATTATTTTCCCCACGTTATCAACCTGGCTTCAGGGCTTCATCGCTCAGTATAACCACATTCACGGTCCCCAGAGGATAAATTCATCTCACTTTTTGAATCCTGAATTTTTCTAAACAGCTGCCATGAAGCTGATATCTTTCACTTAGGGACATGTATTGATAACTTCTAGCATTCTAAGGTGATTTTAACAGAGCTGGCAGCGTCATCAAGAGGTGATTTAGGGGAAAAAATTACTTTTGCCAAAAAATGACGAGGGCTATTTTATCAGGGCAACGATACTGATCTTCTTCTCTTAGTAGCAATGGTCTGTAATAATTTACAATTAAAATGCACATCTATCCATCAAGTTAGTCATATTCTCTGTGATTATTTGATCATTTGTATGCAACTTGGTCTACATTCAGCAAGAAACATCAATCTCTGTCAGAACGGAGCGTTTGAACGGCCAAGAATGTGCTGGAGAGTTTATTGGGAGTTATAATTAGTTTAATGGTGCGGATATTTTATTGTTTTTTTCTCCCACTATCAGAACATAACGTGTTGTGCCCGTCTAGGGCCTCCTCACTCCCAGGACCCTGGTGTTCCTGCGTGGAGCCTGGATAGAGCTGAGTTCAGCGGGGATAGAGAGGGACAGGTGGCGGGGCGCTGCCCGCTACCTCTCACAGACAGAAATAGTCCCACAATGAGTCAGAGGGTGAAAAGGAGGAGGGATAATTCCGCTCCTATTTTCAGGACGGGTGACGCTCTTTGCCATCCCAGTGATTGTCATGGGGCTGGCCCGCAACGCCGCCGCTGCTGCTGCACTATTACGCACATTCGCCACAGCGGCGTGCGTTTGACGCGTCTGACGAGTATTTTCACAGACCGGAGAGCAATAGTTGCATCAGCAGCACTGGGAGCGATGACAGCTGCTTAATGCGAGCATAAAAACCATGAGTTCACATGTTGAAATATATGCTAAATTCAACATTGTAGATATTAAGAGCAAAAACAAGATTCTGCTCAAAAGGTGATTTCTATCGCTGAATTTCTCAATGTGCTCACTCTCTGCACCGTACAGCATGAAACAGAACACTCAGTGCAAAGTGTCATCAACACAACATAAAGGCAGACAAAACACCAATAAATATAGGGCAATAAAGACATGCATGTAACCAGAATTCAGATTCCATTGTGGCAACAGGAATAAAAGCTGCTTTTAAAAATCCCATGTGGCAGAAAACTGAGTTTATTTGCTTCTTTATTATAATAAGTTTCTATTGGTTGTATAAACATTACCCTGTGTTTCAAAACTATCAATCCACAGACATACACTTTGGGCCAGGCCAATAAAGTTGTGATGTCACAACCACATGGTCAGCACTCACCCCTCTCATTTAAACCAGCCAGCCCCAAAGAGATGCTCATTGATATTGAGGAGACAGACCTGTTCTTTCTAGAGATGCAGAGAAGCTTAAAACAACAGATAAACCTCGTTGGGGATATTTATTGAGAAATTTCAAATAAATCAAGGAAAAATGTGGCTTTAAAAGCTTTGCTGAACAAAGACCTGTAGCTGGCCACTATTAAATGTGGAGAGAGTAAAGACACAAGAGTTCATCAGCAAGTTCCTGCATGACAGGATCTGTCTAAGAAACTTACAGTATTCTTATTTAGTTTTTACCTCATCATGCCATTTGTGTAAAATCACCCTTTCTGAAAGCAGATGTAACACAGAGCGGCAGTGACAGTGACACGTCAGCTTTGCTTCTACCTCAGTTTGCTGCCATTTACTTCAACCTTTAATAGAACCTTTTATTATCCGGTAGCTCTATAAACAGCCCGAGTCGTACGCACACTCTGCCCTCCCGCGCCTCTTTTAGACGGGACATCCCCTGGACCCAGGTCCTGCCACCTGGAATGGCAGATTAGCAGCGCTGTGGGACAGATGAGAGCAGGGACGGGCAGGGGTGACCAGGCTTTAATGGCACGTCAAACACACGGTGCCACGCACACTGAGTCTATCTGCACTCACGAATGCCCGTAAAAACAATTCTGTTTGTCATGTAATGTCAAACAGGGGAATCAGTATGTGCACATGTACGTGACAAAGATATTTAGCACTTTCCCGGGAGTGTTAAAGAGCACCTGCACTGACAAACCACAGAATCCAATGACGACTCTGTCTGACTGATGCCTGACACCTGACGATGGCCAAGCAGTGCAAGGACAGACAAGGGTACCCCCCCCTGTGTAAGCCACTAAATGTGATTAAAACAAAGGGAAAGTCATGCATAAACCTACACCGTTCAATCATGTGTGAATAGTGTCATAGCTGTGGTTTCCTCATTCAGTTTAAAAACATTAATTTGATTCAGAATGAAGGCGAAATGTCCAAAATGTTGAGCACCGACCTGTGAAATAACAGGCATGTAGCCGGCTGTGAAACGACAGTCAGACCGAAATAGATTCAGTGTAGGAAACCGATGTATTCAGCCAGTATTTTTTTTGTTTTGGCTGCAGTAGAGAATGTGCTGCCTGTTTGTAGTGAGTCCAAGTCTGTCCGTCGGTGTTGTCACCGTCTCTCTGGGGAAGCGGCAACGAGCAGCAGGCGGGGACACTTTCCATCAGCTGGTGTCACACCCCGGCCTCTGACATTTACATGTTAAACCTGCAAAGGCTCCACGTTAACATGCTGCGGTTTACACAGACATCTGTCGGAATAGTGGAAACATATTCTGATGCATAAGCTTTTGTATGGCACAAATGTAAGACGTGATCAGCTTTTCTCACCACCTCGAGCTAGTAGAAAAGCATAAGAAATGCAGGGATGTTCAAAGCGACTTCACCGCTAAAGGTGTGCAGCTTTTTTAGCTTGGCACAGAAGTCGCTGTCAATCCAAGCCTCAGCAGGACATATACACACAAAGCCTGATTTGACACCTGCTCTGATAACTCCTCCCAGGACTTGAAATGCACCCAACGACAAGCGGGGAAACCGCTGAAGTGATTTACCCCAAAGAACCCCAAGGAATAGCCCCGAGCCGTACCTGCAGCGGACAGGGCGAGCAGAGACAGCAAGCAGCACACGGACGCCAGAGACTTCATTTTGGCTGCCAGGGGCCTTCTCCTCATCTCGCCACAGATATATATACACCGCTGAAAGGTCAGAGGGCACGCCGGAGGAGGGGGTGGGTCGGAACAGCTGCCTCCTCCAATCAGGGAAGTTGAGAGCTGAAAAAGGCAGGAAGAGATTTTATAGTTTTTAAACATAAAGACAGTAAATAAACAGTATGTTTCTAGAGAAGAATTTCTGCAGAGACATGAGAATAAATACTAAACTACTGAAACTTCCTAACTTCTGTTTTATTTTTTCCCATTAAAGGTTTTTTTATGGAGTTTTAGCTTGTACGATGTGAGGGTCTAACAACAGGATGTTGTGTTGCTTTGTACAAACTGTGAAGCCCATTAGGGCAAATCTGTGATTTGTGATTCTGGGCTATACAAATAAATGCAATTGAATTGAATTGAATTATATAATTTGGCCCTATCTACTTTTTTAACACTCTTTTTCAACCTTGCAGGTTTGAGGCCTCAGCAATAGTGGTGCAACCGTAAAAACACAAGATACCAGATAGTTTAACTCTCTTAAAAAGTTTTTTTTAAATTGTCAACTAGTTTCATATTCTCAGTGGAATAAATGTTTAAATTAAATGCTGAATAATCATATTAATAATCATTCGCCGTTTTACGTAATGTAATGAGATCATGAATGAGATTTTCTCTGCCTCCCCTAATCATAACTTACATCGTTAGAGCTCGTTAACGATCATTAGGTTTGATTTTAACCACCAGATTGTTAAAAATAAGCAGATTTTTGAAAATAATATATAAAAGTGATGTGATAAACAACGTACTTTCTTTTACATATTTCTATGGTCTCTTCGACGTAGCTAGCTACTAGCTGTCTGTCAAAATTAGCCGTTAGGCTCTGGCCCCGCCCACTGGGAAAACAGCATCTGGGCTAAACCACTTTGAGTGATGGAGGGGGGGGGTTTATTTTAAAAATAAGAAATACATTGTTTTACGTTTAGCAGCGCTCGTGTTGTGTATTTACGTATTAATTGATTTAAATTATTTATTTGCGTTTACAATTTTTTTTTATTGGTGGGGGGGAGAAAACTTTGTAGAAGGGGGGTGTCACTTCCTCTGTCCCCCCCCACTCACGGGATTTCCGTCTTCTAAAAACTAGTAAATCTGGAGATAAAAGGTAATAGACAATTATTCTGATTATCAATTAACCATTTTTTTGTCATAATTTAAGGAGAAACGCCAAAAGTTTTGTGGCAGCACCTTCTCAAAATATAAACTTTTTCCACATTGAAATCTCTCACAATGATCCCATATAGAGATCACTTTTTGTAATATATATATATAAATATATATATATATATATATTTACATTTTAGGATTTCTGACCCTTACAATAAACTTTAAATAATATATTTTAATTACTATTATGTGACATTGACTAAAGGATTCATCTTTATTAAACTAATCATTGTTTGCAGCCCTACTAATCTCATATATCTATATATCTTATGCCAGCTCAGTGAGTGCATGCCTACTAAAAAAGCTCTAAATGAGGCCTGTACCAACCATGTTGAACTCAACATCACCACTTGGTGGACAGAGAGGGTCATATCATGTACAACCGAAGTAAACCAGCAAGCAGGGGTGTAATAAAAAAAGTACAAATTTTATTTTTTTTAATCTTTACAAAGGCCTGTTTACCCATTTTTTTATAAACAAAATATAACAGCTTCTCATCGACCTGGACTGATGAAAAAACAAAAAAAGATTCACACAAAAAATATAAAAAAGATGCTTGTCACCAAAATGGAAAACAGAACAAGAAAAGACAGATGAAAAGGCAGGAACGCACAACACAATTAACGGCGGTTGAATTGTGTGACAATAAAAAATAAAAACAGAAAAGAAAAAGCATACAAAATAAAAATAAATGCCAAAAGAACAAACAGCTTCCTAATCATTGATTCAGGCAGTACAGAACAGCAAGTGCTTCATATCAAATATCTCAAAATCCACCAAAAAGACAACAGTGCTGCAACACAATTACAGATACATTTGGGGGGTGAAAGTGTCCTTGACTGGTTTATAAAGGAAACACAAAAAACTAAAAAAAAAAACCCCGCCCCAGTACAGATGTACCAATTTGATGTGAGGCCGTGGTTTTTAACATTCGTCAGTAAGACACCTCCAACAGAGTTTCACAAACTATGACATGACCCCTCCCCAACCCACCCCCCAGGTTTGGCATGAAATACTAGTCTAACCAGATATAAAACTGATGTCAGTGAGTGAAAAGCGTCCACACGTCTCACACAAGACAGTTTCACACTGAACCCATTAGTCACGTGTTCATGAAAAAAACAAAAAACAAAAAAGAAATTAACAGAAATAAACAGAACGTCAAACAAAAAGCCTGCTTTAGACAAGAGAAAACAGCAATTAGTAACATGCATTCAATTGGCAACAGAACATATAAGAGATCAAAAAGATACGAATCCAAATAAATGGAATGTTTACAGCATCAAGTCAGCATATCGAATCGAGTATGACAGGAGCAGAGGCTCGGAGCAGGGGTTTCCAGTCAGATTCCCGAGACAAATGTAAGCATCGTAACATGAGGTGGACAGACTTGGTGCGTTTTCTGGGGCTGAGACTCACTTCGCTCGCGTTTCATCCGAGTTCCACTGATTTTACACTTTTTTTTTCCTAGCATGGAAAACATACAGCAAACGTCAGCTTAGTTTTTTACAACTAAATCCTCTTTTACAAATTCTCAGTCAGTTTTTTCCAACAACTTTTTTGGACATTATATTAAGGTTGGAGGCCATGTGTATGTTCTGAGGATTTTATTTTTTTTACTTTTAGCAAAAACCACAACACGAGGCAGCACACGTATCGCTGCCACATGAAGCGACTCCACATTTGAAAAACCACTAATTTCATTTCCGTGAAATAACTCGATAACTGCAAAGTCACGTGATGGGTTTGGGGTCCACGGAGAGCAGAGACTACATTCTTTGACACAAGCATGTCAAGTTTCATACGTGTAACTCTAGGTGTGATGCAGACACCTATCAACGGTGCATAGATAACCTCCCCTCATGTTTGAATGATGCCGACAAATGTTCTGAAGATGGAATTGCATAAATACCCTAAAAAACTCTAGTGCATAGTCACTGAAATCAACAAAAGCGAGACCAGGAGAAAACCGGAAGCCTTCGTGTAAACTGTGAATCCTTTTAAAATCTGTTTCACGTTTTTAAACATTGGCCAAACTTTTCAGATTTTTTTTTTTTATTGCAAGGATTAAGTGTGATTCACTCAGATTTTCGGAGGTTGACGGAAAACGAACGTCGGCCGCGAACAAAGTGCTGGTGAATGCTTGGTTTCAACGAACCGACGTCTGCGTGTCGCTCTCTTTTTGAAATGACACCAATCTCCAAGGTGTCACCTCCTCTGACGATTAGACAGTGACTTAACAAACATGAAAATACTGGAGATGAGGACTTTAAGTTACCAGTGGGGTAATAAGTGACTTTAAAATTGGCTTAAATCCACCTCAAGGCCTCCTGTTCCTTATTTTAAAAAACTCGACAATCCTCTAATTTTAAGTTGCTAATCTCAACAGAAGAAATAAAAAGTTCCCCTTCAAACATTCAGTAACCCTGACAGAAAGTGTGAGAACAAACATGAAAACCACTGAAACTAAAAAGACGATTAATGTCAATTGTTCAACAGCTTTTCTTTTTTTTAAAGGGCTTAATCAGATATAAAAGAAACGAGTCTTTCTTTCAAGTAAATCAGACAATGTCATTCAACATCTATCCTCAAGTGAACCAAGTTTGAGTTTTCGTCAAAACTTTTAAATTTATAAATGCCTTCAGTTGTAGTTTGAGTCGGGTTTTTTCGCGGCCACTGGCACTAGAATATCACCTGGATACTCAGGGAAACAAGACAACAAAGTTAAGACTGGGGGGATAGCAACTCCAGACCCTTTTTTCCAGAGCTGCTCGCTTATTGTGTTACATTCAACTCTCCGTTATACTGACATTATGGATTGGTAGCGCAAATAATACTGTCAGCGCGCCAGTGACGACAGGTGACTGCGATACTGTGACTTTAAAACACGCGTGGAGGACGGACTGATGCGATTAGCTTCGACGCGAAGGACGCGCCTCGAGTTTTCAAGTAGCCGTGGACGTGAAAAACCAGCCTGTAGGAATTCCTGCTGGCTTTCCTCTGCACGCTGACCATCCTATGTTTTCCAATCTTCAGAGATTCTACAGTACAAGACTGACGCAGAGCTTAACTACTGGATTTAGGAGTTTGGATAATGCCAAAGAAAGATTTTTTTTAAGTAGTTTTTTTTTTTTTTGAAGTAGTCAAGCTCCTGGAGGGAATCTTACAGTGAGTAGGTTTTTTTTTTTTAAGTGTGTGTGTGTGAGAGAGTGTGTGAGTCCATGGGACGATCAGTTCATCGAGCAGTCCTCCCCCTCCGTGTCCGTGTCTGTGTCCGAGCAGGCGGTGTCCATGGCGACGTGGGCGGGGCTGACGATGACGGCTCGTCTCTGCTCCTCCTCGGCGCTCGCTCTCCTCTCCTGGGTGCGCTCGATGTGTTGGATGGCCTGGAGGGAAACGGAAAACCGTCAGAAACACACACTCAACCTGGATTCTCTGCTGTCAAGGATCAGTCGCAATTACAATATATATATATATATATATATATATATATATATATATATATATATATATATATATATATATATATATACGTATAGTAAAAATAAATTGGAAAGTGAAAATCTATAACCGCAAATGTGTCATGTACTCGAGAGCAATAAAGAAAACTAGGTAGTAAAGATAAGTCCAAAACTTACAAAAAAATTCAAATGGAATGTGATATTTCTGTCTAAATATTGTACGATTTTTGACACAGTAAATATATATATATATTCACTTTTTTAAGAAAGTTAGAGTATGTGGTACGCATGCCAAAAACCAAGGCAACAAGTCAGAGAAGGATAAAACGACGTTAAGGGACGTTCACATTGTATTGATGCCACGTAACGTCGGTTTATCAGTTTATTCAGAATAATAAGATAACAGAGATAAGACTTTATTGAACCCACAACGGGGAAATTTGTCTGTTACTGCAGCGTACAGAGTAAAGAAAAGAAAATAAAGCTGAAGAAGATAAAAACTATAAAAAAATAAAAATACACAACACTATGTACTAATTTGTAGAATTTGTTGATCAGCATACACAGTATGCATTATGGAGATAGAATGGAGAAAAAAATACTAATAAATAGTAAGAAAAAGATATGCATAAGCAAAGCATATATACATACATACATGCACGTACATACATATTTACATATTTGCATATATATATACGCACATACACACATGTACACACACATAGCTAATACATACTTAAGGTGCAGGGTGTGTGTGTAGAGAAAAGTGACCAGTGAAAAAGTGATGAGGTATCTAATTGACAGCATTCAAATAACGCTAATCTCTACATGCCATTTTGTAACTGCAGTTTTCTCCAAATGAGTAGAAGAAGACAAAGACAGCTGCACGCAGGCAGCGTGTGTGATTTACTTAGTTTTGTGTAGGTAACACATTGTTAAATGTGTTTAAACTTAAATGAACTACCTATAAAATAGATGTGTCTCTGTGTATTAATTTGTCCTGTCATTGACAATATGTGCAACCAGATGTTCAAATACTCGTCTTTTTGGTTTTTTGCCATCCGCATCATGAAGTCACACAAACTCCTACCTGCACTATGGTGTCCAGGTTCTGTCTGGATGTGGACACGGTGCTGGAGTGGACAGACGGGCTCATGGTCACCACGGTGACGTGGTGGTGGGGGGTGTGCTGGGTTAGTGTCGGAGCCGGGACGATGACCGTGGGGTGGTGTGTCGGGGCGGGGGGAGTGGGCGGAGCCAGCACCTGGAAAACAGAAAAACACAGACGTGTTTCAGTGCATTGCAGGCTGCTGTGTGTTTTAGCATATGACCAAGATAAGTGGTGTGTATATATATGTGTGTGTGTGTTTCCGACCTGTGGACTGTGCGTTTGTCTGTCGGCGGCGTGGATCTGCTGCAGCCGTAACAACGTCTGGCTCTGGATGAGCGCCTGCTCCTCCTCCACCTGCTGGGTGATCACCTTCAGACACTCCGAGTGCAGCTGTCCGTCCAGAGAGCGCATCTGCACCAACACAACAGACATCAGTTGTTTTATAACAAGGAAAAAAAATCCACTGTGACAATGAATGCACAATCTAAAGCAAAAAAGCAGACGAAATACAAATGATTTAGGCAGTATTTGTTCTAATGCAGTACTATTGGGATTACAGGGCAATGGCAAATGTGCATTTTTTCTTATTCCTCTTCCACATGGATTTCAGCACCCAACTCATCCTACAGCTTTAAGAGGCCCTAATAAAAATAAATGTGCGAAAATGTGCGCCTTGATCAGAAATTGTTTGCTATTACTTTTATCAAAAATGCAAATGCTGCACAAGATTCCTCAGAGTATGAACAGAACAGGGTCAACAAATGAACAAATCAGAGTTTCTGCACAGCCAACAAATACCGTTACTGCTGTAAACACGTCTCGTGTATTAATGTATAATTCCATGTTGATAGGCAATATAGTTTTTGATCAATGACCATGATCATTTTGCAGAATTTAGGAGTTTATAATGGGGAACCTATGGGACAGGAGGAGGAGAACAATTTATTTAGACTCTGCTGGATACACGTGATTATTAGAAACTTTCTCCGATTCTCATAATGTGCTCAAAATATTGGAAATTCACTACTTCTTTAATGGGCAGCCTCTCGTGTGGTGACATCTTTTATGAGAAGTCTGGAAAAAACATATTGAATTTGGAAACGTGGGATGTGTGCAGTAAACCTGGTGCAGGCCACAAGTTGCTGAATGAATATTCAAAAATAAAATGTTTGTTGTGTGTGTGCTCCTTGCATCTAATAATAATTTCCCTGATGGATTTTTCTTAGTTCCTAATTAAAATACATTGAAACAGCAAAGAGTGAATTATTACTTAATTTAATTTAGATTCTTAAGATATACAGTACTCCTGCATGTCCCCCGCTGGTGAGGAGGTAAATCTGTCACCAGTGTGTTAAAGTGACGAATAATCACGTGTTATAGTTAGAATTATTCCTGTCAAATTAAATGTGTTAAGTTTTATGATTCATTTGAAGAAGGAAAAGAGTAAAATTAATTGCGATTAATCACAGTAAAGTATCTGATTAATTATTATTTTATATTTGAGTCTAAATGACATGGTGTGTGGTCTAATCACTGAGGTAAGGGTTCACCCTGCCCTGTCTTAAAGGTGATTAAGGTTAAAGTGAAATGGGTGGTGGGGGAGAGGAAGTGATGGACACACACTGGTTCCACCTCTCCTCTCCGGTTCCCGTCTCACCTGCTCCTCCAGCTGCATGCGAGCGGAACGCTCCCGGTCCAGCTGCTGCCGCAGCTCCAGCATCTCCCTGCGCACCTCCTCCACCTTCTCCTCCTCCAGGGTGTCCGGGGAGCCGATGCCCTCGTCCTTCTCCTCCGCTCGCCTCCTCTTGGGCGACGAGCCGCCGAACTCCTGGAGCGACAGCGAGGGCGTGTGAAGTCAAAACGCACGATTCGCACAAGTGAATTCCAAAAAAAATCCACCTGAACTCAGTCAATTATCCCGGAGATGAGCAAAACTACGTTTTTAGATAATATAAAAGGCAACAAGATGAATAAAAAAGGCCATGGAAAGGCAGAGCCTCTTATTGAATCCAGGGGACTTGTGCACAAATATTAATGCACAATAATGCAGATTTAACTTAAAACACTGAAGCCACAGCAGTGACAGAGCCTGAGTTTTAGCTCCCCTGCTTCCTGCTGAACAAACCGACTGAAGCCGCATCAATGAGGAAATGAAACAACGCGTCCGACAGCGGTTTTTCAAGCCGGGCAGGAGGGGAAGACACAGGGAGAAAACCTGCCAGCTAGAAGGTCGAGTTCGCAGGGTCAATTAAGTAACTTCTCTCGTTTACACACAAGAGGGAGAGTTTCCCATAACTCGATGGACGGACGCCTGAACAGCAGATGTGGACAAATAATAAGAAAGTGAAACACCAGGTGAACCAACAGCGCGCTGAACAAATCATGTGCATGGCTGCATACAGATCAAATGGTGCTGTTAGACAGTAATATTAATGTCTGAGAATCAGCTGATGTTATAAGGACAAACCTGTGGTCCGACATGTATTTCACCTATATAAAGGTGGCACAGTGACATGGAGAGACGGAGCACATTTGAGCGCCTATATTTTAGATTTCAAAGTTACATCACATTAAAGGGGTAAAGCATTTGACAGCACGTTTGTTTAAACCACACAGCAACAATGCAACTTCTGCAGTAACTGCTGAAGCAAATTTGAAGTCATTTAGAGGTGAGTTTTGCAATGAAGTAAAAAGAAGGAACCTGAAATCTGATACAATAGACAGTCCTCTAAGCAGATTTCATGAGTGAACTGAGAAAGCGTTTGCTGATTTTATCCATATAGAGGGGGGAGCCCTCAGGTCTACCTGGATGAAGTGTTTGAGCTGGTTGTTCTGAGCCAGCAGCTGCGTCTTTTCCTGCTCCAAAGTGAAGATGTAGTCTGCCGTCTGCTGCAGGATGGCCGCCTGGTACGGATCAACGGATAACACACAGATACACAGAAGACCGATGAGCGGACAAAGAATCAAACGTCCGGAGACATCTGCTACTGAAGCAAATTTACATTTTTGCCAAATCATTTCAAAGCTTAATTATCAAAAGACTAAGCCGGGTGAATGAAACCACCTCCTGTGACAGTGCGTGTGTGTTTGTGTGCGATTGCTGCACCTTGCTGAGTTTCTCTCCATCTGTGTGCGGCAGGAGTGTTTTGAGGGACTGGAAGCCGGCGTTGATGCTCTGCATGCGCCGGCGCTCGTTGCTGTTGGCGATCTCGCGCCGGATGCGTCTCTCCTGGTCCTGGGCCGTCTCTGGGCTGAGGGGGATGTTGGCCAGGCTGGCGGGGGCAGAGAGGCCGCAGGAATTAGAATTGTGTCCACGCTTTAGGTCCAACAAGACGGTGCTCACTCCTCTTTCGTGCATTTTGTGTTATTTAAACATTAGATATTTTAAGAAGCAATTACCATAACAGGCTAAGTCCCTCTAAAACTAATCAACAATTCAGGGGTAAACAAGTTAAAGGACAACACAGCAGTAATAAATCTCCAATCAGTTCCAATCTCTGACACTTAAAAAACAGAGAAAACCTTTAACCCGGGTCTTTACCAGGCTTTAGCCATGACCTCTCTGCATTCCTCAGTCGAGAAGCCTAGAGGTCTTTGAGTTTGAATGAACTCGGTCCCCTCCAACGCCCCCCCACTCACACCACTCCCATGAGGGTCCATGTTACGGTGGCGAAACCACCTCGGTCATATTTACTCAGTCAGAAATATGTGACCCATTACGACTTTAGATGACCAGGCTGCCAGGAAAGACAAGGAGCCTGAAGAAGGTAGCAGGAAGAACCTGATCTGAGATGTTTACCAAAACCGAGGGGAGGTCAGGGAGGACAACGCTTGAGTGGCTCTGAATGGATTTTTTATTCCTACAGAAGACAAACAGGATAATTGTGGTTGCACAGCTCTTATGAAAATAGTCTCATTATTTCAGAACTACAAGGCAGCAAGCTTGGCTGGAGAAAAAGAAAGCTGTCTTCAGAGCATAAAAACTTAAGTTCTTCACCTAATTCATGAAGTTCAAAAGAGCTTTAAACATATATAATGCAGGAATTGTGTCTCTTAGTGCTATTTAATGTACAAATCCTGCATTGAAATCAATAAACACAAAACAGACTTAAGTCTATTAAGTGGTAATACAAATTAATATATGCTGGTTAAATAAAGAAAGTTAGTAATTGTGATATACCTCAGACTTTAGTGGTCTTTGTTGTACTCGAGCTACATTTTGTGCTTTTGTTTTTGTTGTATGTTCTGTTTATACCGGCCACATGGTACTGAATCAAACAACGGTTTCAGGCTGGATTTTCACATCCTTCTTTTATACCGGTCACTTTCAGATATTTCCCCAAACCGGACTCAACATTCTACATTACACCAACCTCCCCTCTAAAAACAAGTAATAATCCTCACATTACATGAAATTTAGGTTTTGCACAATTCTTTCCCTTGTATTTCTTCTGTAAGTCAATATCTTCTATACTTATATATACAATATTTCAAAATTAAAAAAAAACATTTGCAAACAGATTTTTTTTTTTTTTTATACATTTTTCTAGTTCTGACCTTTCAGTCGGTTGAGGCTTTGTTGCTTGATTTTTTCCATGCTGAATTAATCATATCCTGACAAATTATGAGCACATTGCTGGCAAGGTGGAAAGAAGCTGTCGTGCATTACTACATGTGGAAACCTCAATTTTTACACAATTAAATCAACTTTATTTAGACATTATTATTATAACCAGCACCTTAGTCTCGTTATATATATATATATTTTCCTTCTATCTTGCGTTTATATGACTCGTTCTCAGCATACTCGTGCTAATAAAACTTGTATTTATTTATTTTTTTTTGTTTTTGTATGCAATCTATAGATTGTATATTATTATTATTACACATTTCTACCATTGTGTACATTCCGCGTTTTGGGAACAAATATATAGTTTATCTCACACTAAATCATATCATATATCTGAGCGGAGAAAGCCACGCTGCTGTTGGAAGTTTACAGATGAAATCAGCTGTTCGGCTGCGGGAGTTGCGGACCTCCAACATGGCCGCCGGAGGCAGCAGCAGGGCCGCTGACATCACGGAGAACAATGCTTCCACATGCTAGCGCCCGCACGGCTAGCGCGCGACGCTTCATCACAAACAACCCCCCGCCTCCCGCAATCCCCGTTAACGCCAACACACCTGCACGACGCGTTTTCGAGCTACAGAATCTCACGTTTATGACCGCCGAAAGAGGAGGCCAGAGCGCAACGCGCCGCGGCGAATAAGCCGAGTGCGTTGCGACACGCTAGCTAGCATGCTAGGCTAGCCGTAGCACGCGACACCACCACCACCACCGCGGCGCGGATTGTTATTTAACCAGAAGCACGTTGTAACCGACACCGCGTTTGCTTCTAACGCCAAATATCTAACACACGCGCGACACCCGACACGTGTAACTTATCCGACAAACATATGACGGAGTTTGAGTAATGTTGTGGCTCCAAACATGTGATTTGGTGTTTTAACGGCGAGGCGGCGGGGGAACACGTTAACTACCACGTGGTTGTTGCTCAACTGGATCTATTTCACCTCGTAGATGTTATTTGTGAGCTGAACGACTGTTTTTAAAAAAATAACACAAAAACCTTCCGCCGCGTGTTAAAACACGCGAACCAGTCTGTAACAACAGGTGTTTATTTTTATTTAAAATCCTTCGTTGTCGGAAGGGAGGGAAAAAAAACAGCTGGCACGAGCGACGCTGCTAATTTCTACAACCACGCTCCTGCTGCCAAACAGCTAGCCATGCTAACTGAAGTCAGGCTGCATAGCACACACACACTCACTCTGGACACACACACACACACGCGTGTCCACACACAACATGAAGAAAGATTGTAGAGAAAACAGCGGTTTGGTTACTAGCAGGTAGCTAGCTTACACACCTGCACAGCCCCCCGATCACATCCTTCTCCGTCTTCTTGAAGTGCTGCAAGGACGGGATCTTCTCTGTCGGCATCATGAAATATTCCATGCTTCCACAGCCACCTTGTGAAGTCCCGTGTTTTTCTTTTTTTTACCCCCTTCTCTCTCTCTCTCCTTCTTTCTTTCTTTCCCTGTTAAAATAAAACGATCCAAGTAGTTTGGTTTGTTTGTATTGTTGTTGTTGTTGCTGTTTTGTCGTCGCCGTGTGTTCCTCCGCGTCGTTTATCCGACAAACCGCTTCACGACGTCTTCATCCGAGCGACCGAGTGAGAAAAATAAAAGTAAATTGAAGCTGTGTTGCTTTCCACAGCTGATGGGGTTCCCTCCAATGTGTGTGTGTGTGTGTGTGTGTGTGTGTGTGGCTTCTTGCCTCCGCCTACTACGTGTGTGTGTGTGTGTGTGCTGCCTCCGCCTACTACGTGTGTGTGTGTGTGTGTGTGTGTGTGTGTGCAGCTGATCTGTGTGAGGCGGGAAACAGCTGGTTGGAATCAGAGCTCCTTTTTCCGGAAAGAACAAACAGAGAGTCTGTGGCTCTGAGCTGAAGAGACGCGTGGACAGCGTGGAAGAGACGCACGTGGAGAGAAACACGTACTAAAAGTACACCTCTGGAGTATTACTATTAAATGTCTCTTTAGGCTTTATCTCAACATTATCTTAAATAATAGTGTTTTTCATTAGAATACAGTTAGAAACAGTAGAATCAAGAATACATAAACATACATGAACATATACACACATATATACATATATACACATATATATATAAATATATACACATATATACATATATACACATATGTATATATATATATATATATATATATACATACATATATATATATACCCACACATATATACATATATATAAATTTACATATATACACATATATACATATATATATATATATACACATATATATATATATATATATATACCCACACATGTCGATAATGCATACTGTGTATGCGGATTAACAAATTCTGCGAATTTGTACATTGTGTTGTGTTTTTTAATTTTTTTATATCTTCTTCAACTTTATTTTTCTTTTTCTTTATCTGTAACGCTGCAGTAACACACAAATTTCCCCGTTGTGGGATCAATAAAGTTTATCTATCTATCTATCTATCTATCTATCTATCTATCTATCTATCTATCTATCTATCTATATATACATATATTTAAATATACATATATACACACATATATATATATATATATATATATACCCACACATATATACATATATATAAATATACATATATACACATATATATATTATCAATTATTGCCCGTTTTATTTTTTATAGTTATAATTATATATTATTTTACTGTATTGTACTCAGTAACTCAATTATATATTTCAACCTTGTTTAAAATATTGTAAGATTTTTTGACACTATATATATATATATATATATATATATATAAATATATACCAAAGACAACCAAATCATTAGTAGATACATGTAAATGTTGCTTTGCTTACTTGTACTTTTAAAACAAGGGTGAAATATATATATATTAAAATAATATCAAACTATAACCATAAAAATAAAACAGGCAATAATGGATATATATGTATATACATATATACATACACATAATATATATACATATATATATTGTTATTATATTAATACAAAAATCTGATTATTTCTACCACCCAAAATATATTGTTTTATTATATATACGTTTATTGTAAGTGTCAGAAATCCTAAAATGTAAATGTAAAATGTAAAATGTAATCAAAAGTGATGTCTATATGTCTGAGGATCACAGGAAAGTTTCAGAGATTTCAATGTTGAAAAAGTTTATATTTTGATATATTTATACATATACATATATACACATATATAGAGATATATAACTATAAAAATAAAAATTATAAAGAACTATAACTATAAAAATAAAACAGGCAATAATTGATATACATGTATATACACATACACATATAATATATATACATATATATTATATTAATACAAAAATCTGATTATTTCTACCCCCCAAAATATTTGTTTAAAGTTTATTGTAAGTGTCAGAAATCCTAAAATGTAAATTGTAATCAAAAGTGATGTCTATATGTCTGAGGATCACAGGAAAGTTTCAGAGATTTCAATGTTGAAAAAGTTTATATTTTGATATATATATATATATATATATTACTTGTTTCAAAAGAAGTTATTGCTAACAAAATTTACAGCATATTTTTGCAAATTTACCATCAAAAGGAAAAGCTGGAACATTATCTGACAAAAGTATCTGAAACACCATATAAATGTTTGTCTGTTTTTTTCAAAAATATGTTTTTGTTTCTATTTGCAGTGAATTTACATTTACATGAAATACTGTTTAAATCTGCTGTATGTGGAAAAAAACACACCTTTAGGAATACATATATAGTATATTCCATACTCACTGTATTGTACAACAATTCACATCCTCAGACTTAGTAAATAATAATATATTTTTCATGAGAATAATTAAGTTTAATCCCTCATATGGTCCAGAACACAGTAAAATCCAATATGCATAAGCCATACACAGAGTAGTTTTCCTTGTGTATTTATTTTCCCCCATGCAGTAACAGTATGATATACATCGCATAAAAACAAGAAAAACAAAACATATCTTTATATATTGTACAATGACAGATAAATATTTGGTCCTGACAGTTTAAAAAAAAATTCTTCCATTTATTCCCAGATATTTCATCTTTAAGTAACAGACATAGCAAAATATACATTTGTCCTCCATTCACCGTAAAATAGGATATATTATCTTTAGGAATAATAAAATCCTGATAAAACACAAACTTCTCCTACATTTAGATATGTTATCGTCTCTACTGACTTCAGCTAAACACCATCTGCAGCAGAGTGTGTCCACAGCTAATTCTGTATTACAGCTTTTTAAGGATTTAAACAATCCAGGGTGTGAAGAATTCAAGAAAACCAACATACAACGGAGAAAGTAGCACAGTATTCAAATGGCAAGTGCATCTTTGGGATAATATAAAAAGAATGTTCAGCACATATTTTGACTGCAATCTAAAAAGAAGCACCTGAAGGCAGAAATGACGGGCTTAACGCTGCCGATTGAGTAGCCCTTTAAACAAAAGATGCACTAAAGTTCATCACATCTTACGTCTGTTAGCCCTTTTTATGCCTTTAAAGTGTGTTTTTTACAAAAAAAGTCAAGCAGCAACAGGACAACAGTGACATTTACGATCCTGTTTAAACCACCCGTGCTTTTGGCAAATAGAACCATGAAATGATTGAAGATCGTGACTCTAAACGTCTAAACCAAAAAATATGATAGAAAAAGAGAAAGGAAATGGAGAGGAAAGTGTAACGTGATGTCCTACATGCAGCCAAACCAGCTTTGACTGTGATTACCAGTCTCATTTAGTGGGGTAGTGCTCGAGGACAAAGCTTTTCAGTGACTTGTATGAAAACCACCTTCACCCGAAGCTTCATATCATAAACCTACATGTGATCATCTTTCGCTGGTACCGTGATGTGAGATGTCACGCCATCACCCTAAAAAGGATCCTCCTCCTCATTCTGGTTGTGTTTCCTCCCTAAAAGTCCAGATCTCACTGAGATGACGAGGCAGCTCCTGCCGCCCCCCCCGGCCTGGTCCTCTTAGCAGCGGATTCCTCCACGAAGAACGTGTAGCTATACTGAAAAACAAAAGAGAAACGAACGCATCAAAAAAATGCAATTAAAGTCCTCAATATCGAGGTGAGAATCGCGTAACCATACCTCATTCTCAATGTCCTGGAGCGACTTGATGCGTAAGTTGTTTAACTGGGAGTTCAGCTGAGGAGTCTGAGAAAGACACAAGCACAGGAGTTGGTTCCCATCCACCTTTTCTTACTCACATCTTCACATTTAATAGTACGAAGACATACTTGGATCGAAACATTACGTTGGAGGGGGTGGATTCGCCAGCTAACAAAATCAGAACTGTAATTCTCCCCAGAGCAGACACGTTCACCTGTAAACTATCCTTGATTATTCTCCTATGACGTAACGTCACTGCAAACAAGCTCCGAGAAAAAGTGCCGTTGCTTAGAGTTTAACTCCTTTGACACTGCGAACAATTTTTGCACTTTTCACAAAATCCACTCTAAAACGAATAAGACATTTGAATGGAAACCCTGTCGATTTTAGCTGAGGGTGAAACGGTGCAGCGACATGTTGCTTTGAATGAAATCCTTCCAACATACTGCGTTTGCCTGGACATCAAACTTCGGGTGAAGGCTGAAGGGAACTCCGTCCAGAGCTGAAGACGGAGTAAAGGTAGAGTGAAGTTTAGTGAGCCGCGGCTGCACAGACAAAACACAGATGCTTCAGTAAAACTGGGCGTGAGAGACTTTTTTTTTTTCCTTTAGAGCACCTGTGATTCCCTGCATGCTGCTGTCAGCAGATTTGTCCAGGTTGTCCTTGGTGTGGAGGCTGCTCCGTCTCTGACTGAGTCTGTGAAGCGGCTGAGCAGCAGGAGGAGGGTTGCTGCAGGAAGAATAAAAAACATGCAAATACATGCAGACAGTTTATTTTGTCAGATTTATAATGCTGTGTACATTGTTATTGTAGTATTAGCTTCACAAGCCTCATTAACACTCCCACAATGATCCATGAATAGGTGGGGTTATTTTTAAATAAATATGCTGCCTGCTTTTCTTTACATCTGTTCATGAAGCAGAAAAGGAAATAAGTACGGTTTAATCTGTTGAGTTTTTTGAGTCCATTATCAACCTTAAGTGGCATCTATGCTGAAATTTCAAAATAAAAGCTGAGCTTTAATGTTTAAACTTAAGGGTGCACAGGAATAAACACAGGCACATTTATGTAAACTAAAACTCGTTTTTTTGAGGATGTTGGGAAACCTAACGTTAACCCATGAATCAGGGCTCTCTCTTTCTGATCAAGTTCCTCAGACGTGGACGTGAACTTCCTCAAATCACAGCTGACAGTCAGCGGTTCCGCCTCTCATACACCAGTTTATTAGAAATCTGACAGGGGGGAACATTTTTTTTACATGTTCTCATGCTGCGAGTGAACTTTTGACTTCACCGCATAAATAATCGGCACAAACACGGAAGCGGGATCTGATTTTTTATGACACTTAATCACATGAGCTGAGCCCAGACTGGAGGGAAAGAAAAACAATTCTTTTCCTCATATTTTAATCGGTTGCAGGATGAAGGATTTATTAAAAAAAAGACATTAGAGTCATATAATAGGACGTGCGTTACATAGCGATGTGTGTGTGTGTGTGTGTGTGTGTGTGTGTGTGTGTGTGTATTTCCTGATATAATTAAGCAATTTTTTTACAGATTGATTTTATATAATATTTAATACCTATTTTACAGACCTGTCTGCAAACAGTTTGTTAATTTAGATGTGTATTAAATGCATACTTCTGCCTATATAAAGGTTTTGTTCACCAACACTTCCCCTGTAGTAGTTAGATCATTGTGAATATGATGAACCACAGCAAACACTGTAGAAAAATTATACTTTTTCTGGTAAAAAGTAAAATCTTATGGAAAGTTGACAGTAATATCATAGTTTATCAGAGTGCGATGATCTTGCTGTATTCTACACTCTTTATTTGCATGGACGCTGCTTTGGTCTCTGATTAAAAACTCAAGAAAATCACCAATAACGAGCCAACTTCACTACAGTTCCGTTTCTGAGGTAAATTGTCTAAATTAACCACAGTAAGATTCTAGAATAAAACTTTTGGGCCATGACAGTTCTGCCATATTTTAACTAGGCTATGTTATTTAATCAAAAAAGCAGTGGCTGACAATTAAAACTTTTGAGGACAATCTGTAGAGAAGTTATGTACTGCACACATTTTAAGACATCTCTTTTTAAAAGGTTTGATTTTCAAATTCATAAATTCAATGCATTTTTTTTTAAATCAAAATGTATTTATATTGTGGGGAAATTCATCATCCATCCAACCATCACTCGCTGTAATATGTCAATTATCATTACTGAACATCAGAGAAGTAATCGAGGTTTAGTTTGCAGCGCTCACACAGAAACAACTGTACGTTTATATAGTATAGCAATAAAGGAGAAATTTAAGGAATGAACTGAAGCAGTTATTAACAGTTATAAGTAAATGATGCCTCCTCTAGATTAAAAGTGATGATATAATTCATCAATATAGATTTTAAACATGTCTCATCAGCCCCATGAGCGTGAATATGTCCCCTAAAAAGTGAGGTGAATTACTATAACATGTAAGTCCACATGTCTTCCACATATATATATAGTACTGTACCTGGGTCTGAGAGGCAGAGGCATGGATGGAACGGTCGGAGCGCCTGGCTGATCCAGCGAGAGCCTGCGCAGGTCCAGGCTGACGCTGCGGGGCTTGGCCACGGGCACGGGGCTGGAAAAATGTCCCTTTCTGCACCACAGCACGTAGCCGTTGACGTCTCTGCAAGCCACGTTTAAGACGACGCGTTAGCTCAGATCATATGATTCAGGCGAGTGTGTGTTCACGATTACTGGAAAATTTACAACATATTGTCTCAATTGTGCCAGACCTTAAGTTTTGCTTAAAAAAAAAATATCGCAGAATATGAGACCTACTCACACAACGCAGACTCAAACTTGTAAAGGCAGTGATGAGGAATCCTGTCTACTACAGTCAAAGTCGGGTGATTTATGGCGACTAACCCCACGTATGTGTAGTGCTGCAGCATCATTTTGCTTTTGGCCGTCAGCTTGATGTCCAGCACGGCCGTGTCCACGCTGCCCACCGGGAGGACGCGCACACACACGCGTTTCTTCTTAGAAACGGTGGCCTCTGGATGGACACACACACACACAAACTTAACCATTAGCGGAAAATATGATATGATGATAGTATATTGTGTGTGTGTGTGTGTGTGTGTGTGCATACTCACTCGGTTCAAGGTGCTCTGCTATGTAACAGTAACCATGAGGAATGGAGTCCTTGTCTGACATGAGCTGAATGTCTGATACGACCATACCACCAGACAGATTCTACACACACACACACACACACACACACACACACACACACACACACACACACACACACACACACACACACACACACACACACACACACACACACACACACACACACACACACACACACACACACACACACAATGTATTTAAGACAAGAGCAGAATTATACATTATTCAGAGCTGCAACAATGATAGATTGGCAACTATTACAATAGTCAACAGCTATTTTGGTGATGGATTCGAGTCATATTTAAGTAGAAAATGTCCAAATTCTCTGGTTCCAGCTGTAAATAGAATCTTTAGTCTTCTTTATAAGCAAACTGATGATCTTTGACTGTTGGTCTGGACAAAAAAAGACATTTTAGGATGAATCTTCAGCTTTGGGGAAACACTATTTTATGAACCAAACAACTAATCGATTATTTATTACAATAATCAATAGGTTAAGTGACTTATCAGAACAGTTAGCTGCAGCCCCACATTAATACAAACACACACAGCGAGGACGATTATCTGAATAACGGATGCGTCTGTCACCTTGCTGTAACAGAGGTAATATCCAGACTTTATTGCAAAGCTGCGTGTGAAGTTTGCTGTCGCTCCATCCTCGGTGATGCTGATCTGCAGGAGATGGAAACAGGGAAAGAGATGCAGTAAAAAATACGATTTAAGAATGACTTATAGGTTTTATTTGAGGTTGTGACACCCCCAAAAACTGTACGAAAACTTGATATTGTTCTACGGTTATCTCTAAAGATCCTCATCAGAAAGACGAGTTAGAGATGAAGCTCTAAAACGGTAAAGCTCAGAGTTCAGTTTTCAAACCTGTATTTACCATTCATGTATGTGTGAATTTACTGTAAACACTATGAACAAGTGGTGATTTTAAATAAATAAATATGGTCATGTGCATTCCTCCGTTTTGTGCAGTTTTTATGTAACCACAAGACCTAATCTAAAAAGTGGCTATTTGCATGATATGGTGCCTTTAATTTTCCTTCTTTATTTTGGTTTTGCAGGTGAATACTGTGCATAGTTATAACAATTACCCTACAGGTGCTGCTTGGCAAAGCTAAATTCATCTCATTCATAGTTTAATTATTAATTAATATTTAATTTCTGATATTGATATTTAAATAAAAAACAAAGAGTAGGATTGTTTAGATCAAGATGCATACTGAACTGAACTGAGTTAGGAAATGATGAGTCCAGTTATAATTGTATAACTTCTTTTACAGCTGCTTTCCAGGATCTGCTGTGTTAGGATGCACATGTCACAGACGTCTACACACTCATCGGAGCTAAAACAACATCCTATTTTCTTGTCCGGATGTTAAGAGACGAGTTTACAGTCAGTCGATGTCACTTTTAAACAAGCGCTGCTCGCCTTTCTAAAAAGGTCGGGTTTCCAGCTCGTAACACTCAATCTGACCCACTTAATAACATTCATGAGTGAACTCTGTGTGACACCGGAGGACGCGGCGTTTCAAACTGCGTCACCACTTTTCCTGCTGCAGCATCTGTGACATATTGTTCAGTTGCATCATAGATATCATTGAATTTGGGACTTCATGGTATAAGCTAAGGGCAAATAAGCTCCCATTCATCTTGGATTTAACGTTTCTCCTCCCACCTAATACTCAGTGAGAGCAGCTCTTCCAATATTCTTTTCCACTGACCTGAAATGAATTTCTATAACAACTTCTGCTCATCAGACACCAGCAGTAAAAGTCTGACATCACCCAGACAACTTTGAGTTTTCCATGAAAGGTCACGAATAGAATATATAGTAAAGGCATTGATAAGGCTGAAATAATTATTTTTTTACTCGAATAAATAGTTTTAACTGTTTTCAGCTGTACTAACATAGTACACAATCATCCATTAGCTTCTGCTGCAATTATCAAACACAACGTACCATTAGAACCCTGGAGAAATGGGCCTCTATACACATATGTAGATATTACATTAAAAACCAGACATTTGCAGCTAAAAGAGTCATTTACCACATTAACAATGTGCAGAGTGCATTTATAGTTAGTTAAATTTTATCCTCATTGAAAAGACGGTGCTTTCCTTAAAAAAATAAGGACATTTCTAAGTGACCTGGAACTTTCTGAATAGTAGTGTATGTACTCTTATTTTGAAGGGTTGCCCTCTTCACCTCAATTTGAGAATAAAACATCAGTCTTTGTGTGATCTGCTCAAGTCTCATTGAGATTTTAAGCATGTACAGAGCGGCTGCAAGTAGGTATCTTAAATGGCCACATTCACTGTAAATGAGACTGTATATATATATATATATATATATATAGTCATTTACACGATTATTAAGGTATAGAGTGTGTTTGTGATTAGTTTAATGGTATCTACATTAAAAACAATAAAATTAGGACATTTCTAAGTGACCCCAAACTTTTTAACCGTAGTGTATTCTCACTAAAACTCAGTAAAGAGAGGATTCAGTCTATTATTTATCTATATATTATTTTTGTTCTTTTACCACAGAATATCACAGAGTGGGCATTAAACACAAACTGTCAAGCTGAAAAATAAATGATTATGAAATGCATCAAGGCTTGTGTTAATATTGACATTGTCGTAATTTGTTCTAAAACTTGCATTTAATGGGCTGAAACCGGGACATCCTGTTTATAAATGGTAAACGTTAGTGCCCGTGTCCCAGTCTGAGTCTGTGAAGGCGTACGTCTCACTTTTAAAAGCCCATGAAGAGGCACGCAGCTCCAGCCAACACACGGCGTAAGAACGTTTGAAAAGCGCCAAGAGGAGTGACTAAACCTTAAAAATAAACCTGCCAGTGTTTAACTTGTTTTCGCGTGGGAGGATAAAATTTGCTGGCAGACACAGAAACGGCAGCAGAAGAAGGCAGAAAGCAGCTCGCTTTTTATTATGTTGAAACAAGCCAAGATTATCTCAACCTGTGTGTGTGTGTGTGTGTGTGTGTGTGTGTGTGTGTGTGTGTGTGTGTGGACCTCTCCACCTACCAAGGTGAAGTCTTTGGGGCACGTGCTGGTGTTGGAGGTCCACGCCACCGCCGTAATCGGCCGGACTCCGCTATGATCCATCAAGGACATCTGTAGAAGAAGAAGAAGAAGAAGAAAGTATAGTAAATAAAAAAGGGATAGTGCATTGAGAGAGGAGTATAACAATATAAACATGTTTTTAGTAATAGTGGATACAAAAAATAATTGGTGAATCCAAATAAAACACATAAAATCTTGTTAGGATGGTGTAATAGTACCCTAACTAGTCCACTAGGCACAACGTAATACCTTAAATCCATACATCCTTTGCAGTGGAGAAAATTGTGTAAATGTTCCTCATGTTATAAATATTATGCTTTAATAATAATATGAGGCTGATTTGTTTTTCCTCACAAAAACAACCAAATGACGTTATTAAAATCCATAAAAAGGGTATTTATTCTTTCTCCCTCAAAAACAGGATCTAGACATAGGCATATATATTCAAAAAAATTACTAATAACAGATGAGGTCTCATATTTCAGAGAAAAGAGTGTACAGTGCAGGCTTTAAATTGGAACGTAATGCTTGTTGTGATGTCACAAACTCACAGCTCCTCCCCCTTTTTTAGTAAATGCATGTAAAAAAACAGCCTTGTCATATCAGACATTCTGCACAGTGAAACTCAAACATCCAACTCATAGAGCAAAAAACCCCTAACTCATTTTGCATATTAACCACGACCATCCCCATTAACATTATGCACGTGAAACTGTTTTTTCCTCTGAGAATTATCAGCGTTACAAGAGACGATTCGACGTGAACATGTGACCTAAGTGGAGAATCACCAAATGTGAACAGGCTGCCATTCAGCGTAAGAATGCAGGTCGCCTCCCGGCTCATATTGTGTAGAACAGGGAGCTGTTGTTGAGTCTAAATAGTTGTGTTAGGACAATGAGTTCCACAACAGGCAGGAGACAATCGAATTAGTAAAAAAAAAAATCTACCGGAGCTAAACAGTTTTGGGTTTCTGACTCTTATAACAATATAAAGAGGTTAATGTGAATGCAGGCTCCATGCAACAAAAAGTGTGTTCATTATTATTATTATTATTATTATTATTAATTATTATGGAGACTGAGGTGTCTCCAGTATTCACTGCAAAAAAAGATGGTAAAAACATTTTTGATAAGAAATGCAAAAATATGGTTATAAAAAACAGGATTCCTACACATCTCAATAGTCCACTCCATTAAAGACTGGCATTTTCCCCATAACATGATGATAAATATGATTATATTTGTATTTGTTCATTCTTTAAAAAAAAAAGAGAAGGCAAAAACTTGTTGAAAAAGGCTAGATAATTTTATTTAATATTGTCATTGCATCTGTGCATCTTTTTTTAAATGAGGATGAACCTTAAAGGTTTTATTATGCAGATGATGTTATGGTAAAATGCAGTTTCTCTAAAATTAAATAGTTTTAGACACAAAGGTTTTAGGGAAATACAGAATTACATAGTCTGGACACATGCTTTTCAATACTCTATTTTCCTCCCTTTTTCCAGGCTTATTCAGATCTGGAAATGACTAAAACTCCCAGGTCCGAACTTTTCCATTCGGAAACCTGGAAGCAAGGTGGATTATGACATGTCCCCGACTCTAGCTCCTATTATTTTTAACGAGGGAAACCATTACCATCCAGATACGGGTTAATACTGAGCTTTGACAGCTTTACTGCTGTAGCAGAAACTTTGCCACCGGTATTAAAACACTTTTTTTTGTTTTTCCTCAGTTTGTGTTAGTTTTTGTAATGGAAAAACTCCCGGTTCGTTATTAGCAAACCGGGTTTCACACGACAAACGGGTCTCAACACAACAGTAGCGACAAAACTTCGCCGCGTTTTGTTCATAAACAACATTTAACACTTAAATATTATGCGTTTTTGACTTTAAATGATTATTAAAGGACAAACTTACTCTGTCTCCGTGTCCTCTTCTGTCCGGCGGAGGTGTCGCGGTCGGACACGCAAACAACTTTTCTTAGGAAACAGCAGAAATTTCTTGCTCGTCCTCCTGGAAGCAGGAAGTGCCGATGCCGTTTGCGACTCCATCTCCCGTCATGCCACGCGGGAAGACGTCAGGCGTCAACTGCCGGTTTTTGGTGTTTGAACGCAAGATGGCAGCGTTACCCGCGGGACGTGTTGTGTGTAAAATATAAATATAAATATAAATATAAATATAAATATAAATATAAATATAAATATAAATATAAATATAAATATAAATATAAATATAAATATAAATATAAATATAAATATAAATATAAATATAAATATAAATATAAATATAAATATAAATATATGTGATGCGTCACCGCGGCCGCCATCTTTGGAGGGGCAAGACTGACCTCGGGCTACACCCTTTTTTAGGGGATTAAAAGCACTTTTATATTTATGTTTTTCAACTGATTTCAATATTTTGTTTTCATATTGTAAGTATTTATGATCATATATATATCTCTCTCTTCCATAAGAATATGTTTTCTCCAAAGTGTTCCAACCAGTATAGATCCATATTCCAGGGCTCTTCAACAGGGGGTGCGAGTTACAGCAGAGTCCATCAAATAATAGTTTTATAATACTATATAAAGATTTTTTGGGGCTATTTATAGTATCTAATCATACGCCAGCTGAGAACCAAACTGGCTGCTCAGAGCTAATTATTACCTTATTACCTAGGTATTGTATGCACAATAACAAGATAGTACATGGGTACCAGTGTTGTACCTGAACGTGTTCAATTAATCATTCATGAACTCATTCATATTTTGGGTGAATATTATCTGAACATACCTTAATTTTTTGTTTGATAAACATCCCTGTTAATGAATTCATCCTGGCTGTGAATGCTGCTCTCTCATAGTAGAACTCAGTTCTAGAGTGTGTCAGATTTCATTGGATCCTTCCAGGTTAAAAACCCAGATAAAACTCCCAATAAACAGACCTTAACATGTAGCTGAAAACCAGCTGATCTGGCAGCAGCTGTCATACCTGTCACACTAACAAATACATCATAAAACACGATCAACAGCCAGGAGCATGGAGGAAGGCAGCACCACAGCTATGAGCATTAACACAATGTGATGGAAAAGTCAGTACTGACCCAGACTGAACATTAAGGACTACAGTCCTGGTTTTATTTTAATAATAAAGACCACTCTAGCAGCATTTTTTTCCTCCTATTTTGAGAATATTCTGCAGACTGAAAGTTGCAGCTACTATAAGTGTGGACTGAATGGATGGAAACAAAGTGTTAGGAAATACCAGAATTTATAGGGCTGTCACCTCGATACTAAACCCTGGTTGGAGGAGTAGAATTGGATAAAAAGACAAATCTGACACACAATTTTCAATATTAAAACTGATAAAGTAATTGCTGTCTCTGGTTCACTATGGGCTGTGAAAATAATCTGGGCAAATATTATCTCACAGTAACATAATGGAAAAACAGAACTATAAACTAGGTCCTTTTTGGAACCACAAACTTCCAAATGATGAACTATGAACTGAATTATGAACTAGTTCATGTAGAAAGTTGCTCTATCTTTCTAGCACCTAAGGTGTCAAACATGTGGCCAGAACCGACCTGCTAAAGAATCCAATCTGGCTCACTGGACCACTGTAGAACGCCTGACCCAAATAAATGAACCAGTTACTGTTCCTTCACAGAAATGCGAAGTCAGTGAGCATCTATCATGGCTCGAGGGATGAACTTTAAAACAAATATTTACTTTTAATATTTAGCATTTATTTTTACTGGTTCTGCCCACTTGAGATCAGATTTGCTGTATGTGGCCTATGAACTAAACTGAGTCCCTGACCTAAGGACTCCTTTGCCTGACAAACTCTATTTTTGATGCCGTGTGTCTGTCTGAGGAGGATCCCAGCAAATATGTTTATTTTACCAGCTCATTTACATACGAATTAGAAAAAAACTCTCGAGTGAGCTTAAATTTATCCTAAGGTTGTTTGGCTGTTTTTTCTGTTAAGCAACAGCTGTGTTTGTAGAACGGTGGCTTGTGTGTGAGGCAGGAACGGCTCGGCCTCCTCTATTTCTTCTTCCAAACCGCCCTCCTGTCAGCGGTTCTGTTGTTTTCTCAGCCTTTCGCCGCCTTTCGCTCGCTCTTTCACTCCGGTAGCTGCAGTAGATGAGACCAGGACTTGATCTGCTGACGCAAAACACGCAGAATAACTCAGGTTTCTCACGTCATCCAGTGTTTGTGCTGTCATTCTGACTTATATTTCAAATACAGAACATGAGTAACTAGCTTTATTGCAATATAGTTTAAATTAATGGTGTTCTGAATACATTTGTTAATTTGCTATATGATTCATATGACACCTCAAACTTGTTAAAGCACATTTTTTAAAGGTGATAGATGAAAAAAAGAATGTTAGTTTAAACATAAATAAGTAATAATAAAAAAAAGCTAAAATCATCAACTTAATGTGAAGATCTTTTCATTACAAGCACTGCAAAAGTGAGTGAAAAAGTCCTGTTTTTGGTACAATTAGTTCACTATTGAGTAGAATTATTTATTGTTTTAATCAATTTATTTTACTTTAAAGAAATCTTACCTGTTTTTAGCCTTGAAATAATCTATCTGTGATATTATCATTTTTAATATTTGGTATTTATGTGTTTTATTATTATGTGTTTTTATTTATTAATATAAAAATGCAAATAAAACACATAAATACCAAATATTAAAAATGATAATATCACAGATAGATGATTTCAGGGCTAAAAACAGGGAAGATTTGCTTAAAATAAAATAAATTGACTAAAATAATAAATAATTCTACTCAATAGTGGACTAATTGTTCCCAAAATAAGATATTTTCACTTGTTCAGTTTTTGTGCACGCTTGAACGGCAAAACCCTTTTTGCAACTGGTTGCAAAATAATGGTGAAAGATCACAAGTACAGGAACGTCTTTACTTGTTAACAAATGAGCAATTCTGATTCTTTTTTTTTTTTTATACGCGGACAGGACATTATCTTCTTAGCGGCAAAAAAGGCAGATTAATGGAAGATTAGTGATTCTGTGGGTAACTGCGTCTTAAATGTAACTTGGCTCTAATGCTCAGTTGATTGCTGTGAATTGCACATTGCCGACTGCACATGTGACCCAGTGACAGATCTCCGTGGACTTCCTGTGGTCTCTCCGTGGAGGCCTGGGGACGTCCAGGATGTGATGTTTACACTCAGTTCCCGAGTGCACTGACACGTGCATTGCGAGCTAACGTTAGCTTAGAAATGGATGTAACTAATGTCAACAAACGACGGGCAGCCGCCACGACACAAAGTCCAAACCAACCAGAAAAAACCCACAAGTTTTAGTATCCGTCTGTCGGCAGAAACTTCATCCCTGCAGCTGTCAGCGAATCCTCAGACGTTCAGATCTAAGCCTGTGTTAGTTCATTGAAGTGGACATTCATCCCACAGCATCAGATAGATTTACTTAGTTTTATTTTTTGTGAAATCATGCTGATTGGTTTCTATAAAAATGTTTTAAAATGATCTAGAACTGTATTACATTAAGCAGTTCAAAGGTATAGTGTGTTTTCAGTGAAATTTAGCAGCATCTATTAGAACTGACATGGCAGAAATGCAATATAATATAAGTAGCGATGTGTTTTAATCAAATAGAAATAAGAATTGTGGTGTTTTATGACATAACATTGAGACTTTAGTCCTTTCGAGTTTTTTTTTTTGCAGCTTGAGATACTCATTTTTTTGGTGCAATTTTCAACCTCACCACTAGATGTCGCCATAAACTACAAACTGTACCTTTAATGGCTCTTTAAAGCTATGAAGATGGATGGAGATTATTATATTGTGTTGTTCTTCAAACATTAAAATTATGATCTTAGATATGCTTATAATTATTATTTGGTGTTATATTTAAATCTATCCAGCTTTCCTTCAGGTTTTTTTTAATTAAAAAAAACAAGCATTCTCTGAAACCTTTTTTAATCATCCTTTTATCACTGCAGGCTTAATCAATAGAGATACAGAGGATAAAATCATTTTCTTGGAAAGCACAATTTTACACTCTAGACACGCAGTGATGAAATCAAGGTAGTTTATTTAATTAAAAAATTATTGCAAAATCAAAGCTTTTTTTGCCTTTTACCAGGACATGACTTTTTCCTCATTGGTCAAACAATTAAAAGGCAGATGTGTGGACGTATACAGAGGTCCTTCAATGTAAATCACACATGTGGTTTTTAATATTAGCTCACAAACAGGACACAAATACATAAAGTAGACGCTTCGTACGTGACTGGCGCTGTGGCCAGTGTTTGATCAGGGGATCAGTGTTTAAGGGTCAAAGGTCGATAATGATTGAATGAGACAGAGACAGACAGGCAGCAGAGAAGGAGAGTACAACTGTTCTCTGGTCATCATGGATTTCTCACACGCCGCTCTGATCCTGTGTTCCCTGTTATGTTCAGGTAATATAGACAATTTGATTTTTTTTTTTTATAACTGTGACAAAAAGGATTCAGCAGATCCATGCATCTGTCTTTTCTCTCCTGGTAATTGGTGTGAGAGGCATATTTTTTGTAGTATGTATATTGTGTATGTTTATAAACCATATATCGCCACTCTGCATAATCTACAGTCGACTTTTATTATCACTACGTCCTCCTGAGGACATAATTACAGTTATCAGCACTGCTCTGTGGATTATTACATCAAGAGTGAGAAGTTCTATTCAACTTCAATGTAACTAAACACTTTTTATCTTGTTCTTTTGGTCTATTTTACAATTTAAAATCAAAAGATGAAAAAAGATTTAGCACATTAGGTTGTGCAGGTGGAGACAATAAAGCACGAAGGGCTTATATGAAGCTGCTTTCATACGACATTAGCAAAGTTGCGTTAAGTTCATCGAAGTGTCCCCAATGGACATCGCCATTTTCTATAATTTGTGCAAGTCCACCTTCAAGTTATATAAAGATTTAGATATTTAAACCGTCCTCTATGACACGTTTCTTCATTTTTTAGTTTTTTGCTTCGTCATCAAAAATCACTTGTGTCCAGTCTTTTCTGTGTTTGCTCAGCTTGTTTGCTTCTGGGTTTGTTGGATGTTTGTGTTCCACCTAGAAACCGTCTAAAGGTTCACAGAGTTGCTTTGTGCACGCACGTGTTCTTGCACATGTGTGTGTGTGTGCCGTCACCAGGTCTCCCTCCCTCCTCGGTGGCGGGCCAACCCCCCGTCGTGTCTGTGGAGCCTCGCACCGCCACCGTTCGCCAAGGGGAGTCGGTCAGCTTCAGGTGCCAAGCGGCGGGAGGCGGCGCCGACCCGGTCCAGCTGGAGTGGAGGCGAGCCAATAACAACGCGTTGCCAGGTCAGATGCAGCGGCAAGTGGGCGGAGCTTTGATTTCAAACTTTTCAAACAAACAAAGTTTCACGAAACTTTCCCGTCTTCAGACAACGTAAAGATCGGCCCAGACGGTTCCGTGCTAACGGTTGCTAACGCCCGACCCGGCAACCAGGGTCAGTACCGCTGCGTGGCGTCCAACCCGGCGGGCCGCGGGAGCGCCTCGGCCACGCTCAACGTCAAATGTAAGCGTGTCTTCACACCTTTTCTCTCTCAGCAGCGTGAAACTCTGAACCCCTGATCTAATACTTTATCTCAGCTGCATTTCGTTAAAGAGGAAGCACCAGGTTTAGTGGTTCTGGTGTTGGACTTTAAGAACCATGACCTCAGTGACCTACAGCTGGAACAGGCTTTTCTTGCTGTAATAATTCCTCCTGGTCATAATGACCATCACTCAGCTCCAAATATGGTATTTAAATTGCTATATAAAGTTTACCTGCAGACAATATGAAACTTAATGCGTTAGAATTACGCAGATGAAGTGAAAACATTCCACAGTTTGTGCGAATAAGAATTTAACTTTGGCAGATATTGTCTCGATTTGACTAATTTGCACAGCTGAAACCTCATATGAGCTTCAAATACAC
This sequence comes from Eupleurogrammus muticus, assembly GCA_036785175.1. Lineage (NCBI taxonomy): Eukaryota > Metazoa > Chordata > Actinopteri > Scombriformes > Trichiuridae > Eupleurogrammus > Eupleurogrammus muticus. The sequence continues at coordinate 30,510,989 of JAYKQN010000003.1, forward strand.
TTTAAGCCTGAGCAACAATGAGACTCATTGCAGCAAAAGACATAAAACGCTGCTCTCGTTATGCAGCACATGCAGAATAAGGGTCAGTGACAAACTATGGTTGGCGAGATGAGAAAGTCAAAAACCTTTTTAAAATAGAGTTTTTAAAGCAAAAGTTTCTTTTAAAAATGTACATTTTGTGTTTAATGATGGTTTCCTATAATCTGAAAGTTCATTTATACCATTTTTGACTTTCTCTCACGTGTCATTTTTATACAACACAACTCAAACACCCACATGTTAATTATCAAATATCCAAATAAATAGTGTTAGAAAGTCAACCCATGCTGCATATTCCTATTGCAAAATCAATGGAACACGAACAAATACCATCTCATCTGAGAGCTGAGACCCAGGTGAGTTCAACTATTATTCACCTAAGACAAAAAGAGCAGAGCGAAACAACCACTTATTCACAGCAGCCAGCAGGAATTCTGCCTTACCTTCGCACTTTTCTGATGAAAAGTTGTAGTTAAGAGCAAAAAAAATGCTGGTTTTAGTCATTTTGTTAGTTTACGACCTATGTCTCCTTCAAATTTATTTCACTTACCTGCAACCGAAGAGCTTTTGAACATTCTGCACAGATTTTGTCCCAAATCTCCTGTAATGAAAATGCATCATGAAGGGATCAGTGCTCGTTTAGGCCGTTGCATAATCGCGTTTTAACGCGGCGGTCATTGAGTTTCCTCTCCTTACAGATCCTCCTAAAGTGCGTCTGGTACCGGCGGGGCCCCTGCAGGTCCGGATGGGTGAACCCGTATCGGTGGAGTGTCACGCCGCGGGTCGGCCACGCCCCAAAATGTCCTGGAAACGCCAGGGCTCCACTTTGCAGCTGGTTACCACGGAGACAAACGATGTCAACACCATACAGGTAAAACACGACATGCAGGTGCATCAATTAATGCATGATTATACTATGAATAAAAGTGGGCGGGGTTTGTAGTGAATTAATCACATGTGTTTTAGGTGAGTGGATTTCAGTCGCTACCTCTAGAACATTTTCTGAGCCTTATCTTAACCACTGATAGTGTTCTACAGTGCTGGGAAATTCCTCAGTGTTTCCACTGTTGACTCATTTATCTTCCTGATGCAGTCAGTTTTTTTTTTTTTTTGTACTTGGACCAGAACTAGAACCAGAGTTTACATGCACAGTTTTCATTGTGTTGATATTTTTTTTATATTAACACAGTGTATTTTTCACTTTTTTAATTTGCCTAAAAATTAATTAACCTAAATAACTTTACTCATTATATCCACATATACTATTAATCTCCATGTATGTATGTGTCTGCGTTTCCTCAGTGGGCCGCGGTGCGTCCGGAGGACTCCGGCGTGTACATCTGCCAAGCCGAGAACAACGAGGGCGTGGCGGAGGTCAAGGTGGCGATCGGCGTGGTGGGCGGGGCCGGAGCGCCGGTGGCGTCGGTGAGCGCCACGGAGATGACGGTGGTGGAGGGACACACGGTCACCATGGAGTGTCAGGCCTCGGGTACGACGCCTGCAGGCCCGTGATATGATACGATGTACAGGACTGTTGTTCTACCTGAAACTGGCTCCACTGTCTTAATAGTTGTAATGCAAACTAATAACAGGCTTATTAACGTTTGCTGGTGCTATTTTTGAATGGCGCGTGAATGAATACATTAGTAGTAATCAGACAGTATCCCTCCTCTTAAGAAAATAGACCCGCGAAAGCTTGACAGACCGCGTCACCGCTTTTATAATTTCTAATTAAGTGTAAATTTAACAAACCAGAGAGTCGATAATTGCTTATCTAAACACTGACACATGTATGTATGTATGTTAGCCTGTTAGCAAAACATCTCGGTAATTCTTAATGAGAAACACCTGGAAGCGACATTGAGGCCTCTGATTGGTTCAAGGATACAACAAGGCTTCTGTGCAGTATTTAGCCTTACTTCATATATATATATATATATATATATATATATATATATATATATATATATATATATATATATATTAGAATTATATTGAGTTTTCCCTTGATATTTAAGTTTTGCATAAACTGTAAAATCAACTTATTGTCACTAAAGTTATTCTAAATAAAGATGAGTTAGTAACGCTTTGATGAAGAAATAGGCCTACACTTAATTTTAATTGATGAATGTGTAGATTTTAGGTAATACATCCGCCTCAATGTTTAGAATGTATGTATGTCCCCTCCAATAACAACATGAAAGAAGCTTTTATTTTGAAAAAAATATAGTAACTCATGCCTGTGTGTGTGTGTCTATATATATATATATATATATATATATATATATATATATATACATATATATATATATAAACCTTTTTTCGCTTCTTCTCCTACTTTCCGTGCAGGTTCCCCCACCCCCGTCATCACCTGGTCCAAGCTGCGGGCCCCGTTGCCGTGGAAACACACGGTGAGCGGCGGCGTCCTGAAGCTGACCAGCGTGGGGCGCCAGGACTCGGGTCAGTACATCTGCAATGCCACCAACGTCCACGGCTACAGCGAGGCCTACACGCAGATGGAGGTGGAATGTGAGTGGACAGAAACGATGTGAAAGGATAAGACGGTTATTTTCTACGTCACAACGTCATGTTCTAACACCCAGGTTTTATTTTACATTTGTTGATCTGAAGACATCATGAAACAGCTTCCTATGGACAAAGTGATGCAGACCAGAACATAGGTAGTTCATCATTTATTCTCTTTATTTTTTTTAATTAATTTTAGCTGGTGGCTTAGCCAGGAAGATGGCTGCCATCACATCAGGTTCTCTCTCCAAATGGAAGAAGGTGTTATCCAGGTGTTGTAGCAGCTAATCATCCATTAGCTTCTGATGCAATAATCAAACACAATGTTCCATTAGAACACTGGAGAAATGGGCCTCTAGACACTTATGTGGATATTACATTAAAAACCAGACATTTGCAGCTACAATAGTCATTTACCACATTAACAATGTATAGAGAGTATTTCTGTTTAGTTTAATATCATCTTCATTGAAAATAATAGTGATTTTCTTTAAAGAATAAGGACGTTTATAAGTGACCCCAAACTTTTAAACAGTAACTAAGGATACTAATTATTATTTATCTATATTTTTTTGTTCTTATCTCTAAACTTATTGTTCCACAGAATATCACAGAATCACCATGAAACACAAACTTTTAAGCTGTAAACTAAATGATGATGAAACGCATCAGAGGCAAAACCGAGGATACAAAAAGTCTTCTGTGCACGATTTAGCGTTCATAAAAAAAGGTTTATATATATATAAAATTAAAAGACTTAGTCTTTAGGTCCACAGCAGAATTTATAGCCAATTATGAATACCCTTATGAGTAAACTACCTACACCAAACTCAAGAGAATAAGCCTCCAATACAAGTTTATATATATATATATATATATGTGTATATGTGTATATATATATATATATATATATATACACAGACACACCAGTATATATATATATATATACAGACACACCAGTATATATATATATATATATGCACACAAAATAAAAAAATATTATAATAAATATATAATACAAATATATAATAATATTTTTCATAAAGAATTATATTGAGTTTTCCCCTGATATTTAAGTTTTGCTTAAACTGTAAAATTGGCATAAATTTATTCTAAAAAAAAAAAGATGAGTTAGTAACGCTTTATTGAAGAAATAGGCCTACACTTCATTTTAATTAATGAATGTGTAGATGTAGGTTTAGGGGGTAATACATCCCCCTCAATATTTTGAATATTAACAAACAACATCGTGTTAATCATGATGTTTCTCATAATCTATGGAGTGCTAAAAAACGCTAAAGTTACAACAAGTTATCAGTGCTACGGTACCATAATCAATACATGATGAACTACCTATGTTCTGGTCTGCACCACTTTGTCCACAGGAAGCTGCTTCATGATAGAACATAATGTTGTAATGTAGAATTAGGGCCCAGTTAAAAGACTCTGGTCTTACATGTGCCTCCCTGTCTCCACGCAGCCCCCCCCTACACCACCTGCCTGCCCGACCAGGTGAGGCTGCAGCCGGGCGACGCCCTGCAGGTGCAGTGCCTGGCCCACGGCTCCCACCCGCTGAGGTTCGCGTGGAGCCGCGTGGGGAGGCCCGGCCTGCCGGCGGGCGCCGAGGCCACCAAGGACGGGAGGCTGCTCATCGCCCGCGTGAAGCAGGGCGACAGCGGCACGTACCGCTGCGTCGCCACCAACCACATCGGCTCCAGCGAGGCGCTGGCCAGGGTCATCGTCAAAGGTGAGGTGGAATTAACAGCAACGTTCAAAGGTTTGGAAACGTCATCATTAACGCCAGAACAAAAACTATATATAGATAAACAATAAATCGAATCCTTAGTGAGTATACACTACTGTTTAAAAGTTTGGGCTCACTTAGAAATGTCTTTGTTTTTAAATGAACAATCACCAATAAACTAATCAGAAATTCTATTTATATATATTTTGTTTTATTCTCAAATTGAGGTCTGAAGAGGGCAACCCCTCAAAAATAAGAGTATATACACTACCATTAAAAAGGCTCCTTAGGAATGTCCTCATTGTTTGAAGAAAAGCAATGAAGATGATATTAAACAGAAATACACTCTATACATTGTTAATGTGGTAAATGACTATTCTACCTGCACACATATATATATATATATATATATATATATATATATATATACATATATATATATATATATATATATATATATATATCCATCCATCCATCCATTTTCTATCCCGCTTATTCCCTTTCGGGGTCGCAGGGGTCTGCTGGAGCCTATCCCAGCGCATTTTATGGCGAGAGGCAGGGATACACCCCAGATGGTCGCCAGCCAATCGTGGGGCACACACACCATTCACACACCATTCTCTCACACACTCACACCTATGGGCAATTTAGATTTGCCAATTAACCTGAGCATGTTTTGTATTGTGGGAGGAAGCCGGAGTACCCGGTGAAAACCCACGCAGACACGGGGAGAACATGCAAACTCCACACAGAAAGGTCCCAGACCCAGGCCCCAAGGCGGTCTTGAACCTGCGACCTTCTTGCTGTGAGGCAACAGTGCTACCCACTGCTCCACCGTGTCGCCCTATATATATATATATATATATATATATATATATATATATATATATATGCAGCTAGAATAGTCATATATATATATATATATATATATATATATATATATACACACACATATATACATATATATGTATATATATATACATATATATGACTATTCTAGCTGCATATATATATATATATATATATATATATATATATATATATATATATATATATATATATATGCAGCTAGAATAGTCATTTACCACATTAACAATGTATAGAGTGTATTTCTGTTTAGTTGAATAATATGTGTGTATATATATATATATGTATATGTATATGTATATATCTATATATATACATATATATATATATGCACATATATATACACATATATATGTATATATATATATGTATATATATATATATATTTATATATATATATATATATATATATATATATATATATATATATACATATACATATATATATATATACATATATACACATGTATACTGTATATATATATTTATATACATATAGAGGCCCATTTCTCCAGTGTTCTGATGGTACACTATGTTGGATAATTGCATTAGAAGCTAATGGATGATTAGAAAAACCTTGTTGTAACTACGTTAGTACAGCTGGAAACCGTTTAGCTGTTTACATGGAGCATTCGTTGATGAAAGCAAAGTTGGAAGGAGAAAATTATTATCTCAAATAAAAATGCCAATTGTCAATGCTTTGACTATATTTTCTATTTGTTTTGCAATTCATTTGACAAACTCTGCTAAGAAACCAAATATATTGTGCAGCTATTCTATATTTTATGCTATATTATGTATGTTTAGTCATATATATTTGTATTATTTTGCATTTCGCTGTCACTGCTGTGGTTGCAGTACCAGTACCAGCTGTTGTTGCAGTTGCAGTAGTTGTAGTAATTGTATCTTAACGTTTCATTCACAAAACAACCAAATGTTTTCCTTGTTTTTCCTGCATGTTTCTCCTCTCTTTGCTCCTTTTGCAGCTTAAGCCGACAGCCTTTCTGCCACAGACAAACCGCCCACGCAGCGATATCGACTCCTGCAGGACAAGCCGCCGTCGAGGAGGTCAAACGGATAAAAAAACAAAGACGCGGGAGATCATATTCAACAGATTCATAGTGCACATCTGTGAATGAGCATGCAAGCAAACCGCAGTTGAATTTATTGTGCTTTATGGAGTTAATTTTGTACTTTTATAGAAAATCAACACTGTTATTTTTTGCTGCGCCTGCCTCACGTCTCTGGAAAGCTTCACTCTGGAATCCTGTGTGGACGGATGACATATAGCATGTATAGGAGTTTATTTCTTCTCCCTTCACGTCCTCTGCTGAAT
>JAYKQN010000003.1:30522500-30565000 GCA_036785175.1 Eupleurogrammus muticus
TATATATATGTGTGTGTGTGTGTGTTTGTGTGTGTGTGTCACCTTAGAATACATGGTGTATGGTGTTTGTGGTGACACTATGAAACTGCATAGGGCTCGGGAAAAAAAAAAATGGCGCACATGGTTAAAAAAAGGCGGTATAAAAGCAGAAGAGGAAGACAGATGCTCCGACTGATCGACACGCCGTGGTACACGAAATCCGTTGTACTATAGGGGTATGAATAATTTTGGGCTTAAGTATATATATATATATGTATGTATATTTATATATGTCATTTTTTGGAATAAATGTTTGGATGGATAGTCAAAGCATCCTTATTATCATTATAATTAGTGATGCACGATATAGCGGCCAACCAATATATATCGGCCGATATGTCACGTTTTTTAACTTATCGGTATCGGTCCGATGTCAACAAATTCTGGCCGATATGTCAACAATGTGCAGAGTTAAACCTACAGTTAGTTGGGTCACTGTCTGCGTGTCTCTCGGCGACGCGCTAAGCTAGCTGGTCCTAGCGGGCTCCTCCGTCACATCGCATCGCCCGAAAAGACAAAAAAAATGCGTGGAACGTTGCTCCGGGGTGTCGGACGCCGTCCTGCCGCCTCCTCATCGCCGGCCGCCACCGACGTCGCCGCCTTCGCGGAGCTCCATCGGGTCCGCTCCGCCGTACTTCCTCTAACCACATGACAGTTTTACAGTGAGCCTTCCTTTAAATAAAGAGCACTGTTGTGCTTTTCAAATGTACAGTGTTTTTTCTGGTCTGTACTAAATTTGTGACACTACAGAAAACTTTTTTTCTCTACATATATCGATATCGGCAAATATCGATATCGGCAGTGACTGCCGATATGTATATCAGGATATCGATATTGGCCGAAATTTTCACATTGGTGCATCCCTAATTATAATATAATATTTACTAAAAACCTGTAGGTGTGCTGTGCTGTGAGGTGTAGGGAGTAGTGAGCTTAGCGCATAAGCAGCAGACCTGGGTTTGAGTCCTGGATATATATATATATATACATCCATATTATATGTGTGTGTGTGTGTGTGTGTGTGTGTGTTTGTGTGTGTGTGTGTCACCTTAGAGTACATTGTGTATGGTGTTTGTGGTGACAGTATGAAACTGCATAGGGCTCAGGAAAAAAAAAAAAAAATGGCGCACATGGATAAAAAAAGGCGGTATAAAAGCAAAAGAGGAAGACAGATGCTCCGACTGATCGACACGGCTCGGTACACCACGTTCTCTAGCAACGATTAACACTCAACCGGTGCTATTTGAATGCGCTTCATACATTGACTTGACTTTCCTCTAGTATATTCTGTAAATGGTGCTCATTTAACAGCAGTGGAATGACTCTGTTTAGTATAATTATTATTTTCTTTGCAATTAGTGCCATTACTATTATTGGAATCTAAATCTACTTGTTTAGCAGGGACATTAATAATAACGACATGACTACTTATTTTCTTAAAAAAAAGGAATTGTACTGTAATTAAACTAAAACATTCTAGACTTTTTCAGGATAAGCAATAATCCTGTAGGGAAGCCCCTATTTTTGGTAGGACGTAATATTATTTCAGAGACGGTTGAATTAATGGGGGAAATAGTTAATGGATAAAACCTAAAAACCAAAGAGAAGTGACGTGGCGCTTTGAGAGTAGGAGGATGAAAAGAGGCTTTTTATTCATCAGTCTAGTTTTCAACTGCTCTGACTGATGGAAACAGAAATGAAAGGACCTCAGAGAGGGAAAAAAAAAAGATGAACGCTCGTATTTCGTGTTTTTTCTGTCCTCAGCATGTCAACTGTGTGATTACGATCCATATTCTCATTCAATCTGTTTCCATATGGAAATATCCAGTGTGTGAATGTGTTTGTGTGTGTGTGTGTGTGTGTGTGTGTGTGTGTGTGTGTGTGTGTGTGTTTTATTCCATGACACATATATCATTATAGAGACATTCAACACTACACTACTGTGAAGCACAGAAAAGCAACTTTTACACATAAAGGCCACCACATTACGACCATTAAAATAATAGCAATGAATTCGTGGGAAAATCAGCGTTAAATAAGATTTTAATTTACTTATGATCCCTCACGTGACCTTTTCAGACTTTCTCACGGTCCACGGCCGGGTTGAGACCTCTCAGAGCCTTTGGAAAAACACTTATTTGAAATAGTGTCTGCTGTTTGATTAGAAAGCATCCGTCTTTCAGGAATCTCAGCGTTAGAGCGGTGATGCGACGCGACGGAACAACTCTTTTGAACTCGCTCAGGCTCATCCAGAGCGGTGTTTTCTGTTTAATTTGATTATTCATCATCCGTGGACCCGTCGACGACGTTTATTTAACTCGTAGATTTGCGCCTCTGGCTTCACCTCTCGAGGTTGTGAATATTCGTTCTCGTGAAAGTTCCCCTTTATCACAGAGGACATTGTTGTAATGTGCACAGCGACAAATCATGTTTGGCAAGATGAGAAAAGCCCAAAACTCTTTTTTTTTTTTTTTAAATACAGTTTTAATAGAATTATTCAGGTGTCGCAAAATGTAGATTTTGTGTTCATGTGGGTTTCTTGTCATCAGAAAGTCCATTCGTCCATTTTAGTTTTTTATATTGAAATATTTAATCCACCTAAAATATAAAACTAGATGAGAGTTTTTAGGGTTACGCCACACGACAGATTTGACTTTATACCACATCACTTCCTGTGAACTTGACCTGACCTTAATATAAACCATGACTTTCTAAACCAAACCTCCACCTTAAAAAAAAAAAATCAAATTTCAAATACGCCTTTAGCACAACTTCCTCTTTCACATCATTAGGAAATAAAAGGAACCCGCTGTGTCAAACTGAAACCGTCATTCCGTGACGTAGCACTTATTTCTTCCCACCAACTGAATTGTTCTAATGAAGGAAAAGATAAAAGCTCTTCCATCAGATGTGGAGCGAGTGCTGCACATCTGTGGTGCTTTCATCGAGATTAACACGTCGCGTGTGTGTGTGTGTGTTTCCTGTGTCTGTAATAAATAAATTTTTCCCCCCGAGCCTTTCGCTCGTTAAATGAAGCCGATGATGAACGGTAGATGTTTAGTTTGGCGGCTGTGGCTCGAGATTCGATTTAACCTCATAATGATCTAATGATCCTGATACCACGCTGTGTGTGGAGACCCTAAAACAGGGGTGTCAAAGTGGAATGGACATGGGGGCCAAATGAGAAATTTAGGAACAAGCCAAGGGCCGGACTGATCGAACGTTCATTAAACAAAAAAATAATAAAATGACGCATATAGTCTAGTGATCCCCATTAAACAGACTGAAACCCTAAAAATAATACCTATAACATATTAATAATTACTATATGATCAAATAAATAATTTCTTATGGCTCTGTTAGTAAATTTTAATTTTCAACAGAGACAAAAGCTTTGTGTAAAAATCCCCAGAACATGAACATTAAATGAATGAAGCGTATTATTCAAGGCAGCATCAGTATTACTTCTCAGGGAAATAGCAAAAATGGCCTAAATTTACTTCAAATAAATACAGAATATCAGCAATTTTCTATAATTCACTCGATTGAAATATTTTCACAACAAATTGGATTGAAATACAATAATAAAGTGCAAAAAGCTATAAACATGAGGAAAAGGAAAAGTCACATGTGGTGTGAAAACAAGTAGTTCACTTCTAAACTTTAACTGAGTAAAAACTCTGAATACGTTGCACAGTAATGTTTTTTTGAAGCTGTGGCTGATACTTGGTGGTGTCTCTTCTTTTGGCTAATTTAGCGATCTCTTCTGTCTTGTCTCAGATTCTCTTTTATCACCACACAAAGTCACAGAGGTTCTCCAGCTACCTCCGTGAACATGTACTCCGATTCCCACCCTGTTTTAAAAGTCTGGTTCTCAGTGTCCACCTTCCGTTTTGCCATTTTTTAAGGGAAGGCTATCTGAAACTTTTGAAGTGATGCTAATGCCCGCTGATGAATAATGAAAGGAAGTGGCCTCCTGCTCGGAGCGCCGCCGTTGAATTGTGGGAAATGTAGTGCGTTAGTGCGCGTAAAGTACCTGGATGCTGCTGTGGGCCAGTTCTAATAATAAATGTATATGATCCTGGGGGCCAGAAAAACCCTCTCGCGGGCCTTGACTTTGACATATGTGCCTAAAACCTCTCCGCAGTCTCCAAGGCGCCTTTGTTGTAGTGCACATCTGCAAGTTTCTTGTTTTCTTTTAGTTTTTAGATTAAAAACGGTGAAGCGGTGTCGTCACAAAGCTCCTTAACTGGTAAAAAGCAGTTGGCGCTTCCTTAAAAAAAAAAAGGAAAAGGTGGCGTTTTACAGTGTTAACGAGAAGTGACGCAACCGTCAAACCGTTTCCCCGTGGCTGACATGACGTAACCGTGCGTCTCATGATTTGGCGCCTGTTATGTAACTTCATTTTTTTGGATCCCGCTAATCTAATTGCTCTCTAAACACCGCTGTGACGCTAACACCCGGCGAAACAGGTGTTCTCCCAGTTGCTGCAAGACTAAACACGGTTTTTATTTGTTTATTTATGCTTTTTTTTTTCTAGGAGGAAACGAGAGTTAGGTCATGTTCTCGAAAAGGAAGAGTCTGCACAACACGTGTGTGTGTGTGTGTGTGTGTGTGTTGCAGGTGGTCACAGGCGGATGCGCTCAGATTAACACACGATCCGCCGTGTTTGTGTCTGTTTACCGTGTCGGTAAGGAAAGTCGGCGGAGGTCGTGTTTCAGTTCAGCTATTTTAATCAAGTGTAAATGGGTAATGTCACACACACACACACACACACACACACACACACACACACACACACACACACACACACACACACACACACACAGGTGATACTTGTTGTAAATAACTGTGCTCCCGTTGACTTTTCTGGTCTTTGATGGAACAAAAGTTATGACAGATGCCTGTTAAAAAACAGGTGGGATTTTTGCGCACACACACACACACACATGCACACTCACACACACACACACACACACACACACACACACACACACACACACACACACACACACACAATACCACCGTCATCCATCTGGTTACATTGATTGATGATTAACTCCTTTTAATTGGCATCTTTTGTCTCCCGTTGCCATGGTTTTTACCCCCCCTCAACTCATTCAGGCTCTTTTGAGCGTCCGGGTGTGTGTTTTTTTTTTTTTTTACGGCCCTAGACGACCCGGTCAGCGTCGCAGCATCGGCTTTAGCAACTTTAACGCTTTATTAACGCGCTTATAATGAGAATTTATGGTTTTCTAAAAGCGCCAGCCAAGTCGAGGAAATCGAGGATAAAGAATTAACCTCAACAGGTTTTGTTTTTTTATAGCTGGCATTAGAGCTGAGGTGTTGCACACACACACACACACACACACAAAATGTAAATGTAATTTATGTGCTTTCTGGCCCATGTTTAATCTCAGGATATTTTTATCTTATTTTACTATTCAACTTATTCTTATATAATTTATTTTCTCTCCTGGCTGAGAAGTGTGTTAATGCATTGCGCATATTTGTGCCTTTGTTGGCATTATGCTTATATATCTTATCTATATAAATAAGCTACTAGGACGCCTGAATGTCCCTCTGGAGATCAATAAAGTTACTCTACCCTACTCTACATGCACGATAGGATGTTGTTCCCATGTAGAAATAAATCAAGCATATCATTGATCTGCTGCAGGGTGATTACATTTCATAAAGTGACGCTCCATGAAGAGACAGTTTCCTATGTAGCTATATTCTGTTTGGCGCTCTTTCTCACACACACACACACACACACACACACACACAAGCTTCGTTAGCGAGACGCCTGCCATCAATTAGAGTCTTTTTTATTAAAGAGGCTGTGGGGGGGGGGGGACGTGAACCCAGCGCCGTCTCATCCCCTTCCTGTCTAGAACCGGGCCTGGTTTGTCTCCGTCTGCAAAGGGGAAAATGATGAATGCGACGAACAGGCGAGTCGCGACGATTACTCGAGGAAATGAAGACAGAGCGAGGGAGGAGGAGGAGGAGGGGGGGATGGATGGATGGGGGGGGGAGGAGAAGTTAGGCCTGCGGAGGATGAGCAGCTTATTGCTGCCACTGTGTGCAACAGCTTCGTTTTCTTTTGTGCAACAGTTCCTCTTCTTCCCCCACGACGCGCATCGGCGAAGAGTTGTTATATGTCATCATGGTGTTTCGATGTTACCATGACGACGGTGACCCTCCTCCTCCTCGTTTCTATCCCGTCCTTCACAGACAAAAACGGAGCAAAGTTAACTGCAAGTAGCTGAAGCGGCTGGACGTGACTCATGAGCTTTTTCCTCCCATGCAGTGAGTGAAAAGTAAAAAAAAAAAAAACCTTAAAAACACACTTAACCCATAAGAACCCAGACCCATTTATCCTTAAGGGAAAATGATGTGGGTTATACCATAGACCAAGAGGGCCACATAGAACACGTTTACAAAGTTTTTCTGTATTTTGACATATAAGCAACATTAGTGGTGAACATATTCTATATTAGGATGATTAGTTTATGTCACTTTAGGACTTGATGAGTTAAGTTCAGACGTAAAACCTCATGAGGAAGAGTCTTCCTTGTTACACCGGTGTCAAGGTCTGAAGGGGCCTCCTCCAAAATAAAAGATAGGCACTGTTCTTTATTTTTCCTCCATGTTAACACATCCAATAAACAGGCCAAAAACCAACAATTAATCTGACGATATATGGTGTAACATGGGTTTGGAGGGTGATTTATTTGTTTAACCTCCCCTCACAATAAACAAAAAGAAATGGAATTAAACAGTGTGCTACACCAGTGAATTCTTTATTCCCACGGTTGTGATTTTAATATGAATCTCACTTATATCTGAAGTTTGCTGTGACCTCTGCAGAAAGCAACAGAATTCTTTTTTAGTTTTTTTTAATCAGGGCGTGTAAAACTGAACAGAAAACAACTCTATTAATTAGGTGCATTCACATGTGTGGCTGTGGTTATTCCAGCCATGCTAAGCTGGTGCTGAACGCTCTCAGGGTTCAGGTGAACATTCATTAGAAGCTGCGGGGGGGGGGGAGTTTACACTCCGGTAACACCAGCCAACACACACCAGGCGGCTTTTTTGTCGGCCAAACACAACAGTTAACTTCTCTTAGGAGAAGTGGACAATTTGATTAAAACGAAATAAAAAATAAATTTAAAAAAAAAGGGATTAACCTGCGTGCGAGCAAGACCGGTCTAACATAACAAGATAACGGCACAAAGGATTATGTGTTTTTTTTATCATTAGCATTGATAATAAATGAGTTCTTACAGACCTGTGGGATTTAGGGTGTGTGTTTATAATATAAATTATCACGCGTGCAGGATGTGACGCATTAGATCAGACCAGTCTTCATTGATAGAGATGGAGCAGATAACAGATTTGAACAGTAACACAATTTATTAAAAAAGGAAATGAAGAGTGAACACTGTGGTGAAATGATGGAAATAATAATGAAAGAAAATGAGAGAGTTTATATGATTGTAAGTTAAACTGTACAATGTAGATGTCTAATGGCTTCCATTGACTTCCATTAAATTGCCTTAACAACTAGTAATGTTCTGTTGCTTTTATACAAACTGCAAATCCCATTGGGGGATATACAATACAATACAGTAGTCTGCTGGGGGGGCGGATGCTCAGACGGGGACAGCAGGAAAATCGACAAACTGGTACGGAAGTCTAGCTCTGTACTGGGATGTCCTCTGGAGTCGGTGGTGGTGGTGGGAGAGAGGAGGATGTTGGCAAAGCTGACATCCATCATGGACAACCCCCATCACCCTCTGCATGGGGTGGTGGGTGCGCTGAGCAGCTCCTTCAGCCAGAGACTCAAACACCCTCGCTGCAAGAAGGAGTGCTTTCGCAGATCATTCATCCCGACAGCAATAAGACTCTATAACATAACATAACATAAACCTCACTGTAGTCACTCTGTCACTTTTTCACTGGTCACTTTTTCTCTTCACACACACCCTGCACCTTAAGTGTGCATTGGCTATGTATGTGTACATGTGGGTATGTGCGTGGATATGTATGTCCATATATATATATATGCAAATATGTGTGTACGTGCATGTATGTATGTATTTATGCTTTGCTTATGCATACTCTTTTCTCACTATTTATTAGCATTTTCTCTCCATTCTATGTCGATAATGCATACTGTGTATGCGGATCAACCAATTCTGCGAATTTGTACATTGTGTTGTGTGTTTTTATTTTGTATTTTTTTTATAGTTTTTTTTATCTTCTTCAGCTTTATTTTCTTCTTTTTATCTGTAACGCTGGAGTAACAGACAAATTTCCCCGTTGTGGGAACAATAAAGTTTTATCTTATCTTATCTCTTATCTTACAAATACAATTGACTTGTTATTCAGCTTCTGCTCTGCTTTTTCTGGTCAACAGTGTGACTTACTCACTAGGATTTCAACAGAATCTGATATTCATGCTGATCTGAAGCTGCTCATTGGGTGTTAATCTCTTCTCCTTTAACCTCATATGCTACATGGTGCGTGACATAAAAAATCCAGCTGCAAAACCATGTGTGCCCAGCTTAAGAAACTAAGGAATTATGAAAAATAAATAAATAAACAACTTTCTCATGAGTTTCTAACTTTTTTTTTTTGGAAAGGATCTGTGCATACTTGCATGCTGAACGTTCTGTTTTTGCAACCTTGTAGAATTAGTTGCAGGCCCGTGTGCAGCAAAACACTCGTGCACGCTCAACAATGAGCGATTGTCGGGCCTCACAATGGAGAATGGATTTGTTTGCTGTGAACCTGTTTGCAACAAAACATTTTAATATGTGGACTAAATGAAATCAGACGTAAGATCAGACTCCTGAGAGTAATAGTCTTGACGTCTCGACCTCAGTTAGCAGGATTCCTCCTGCTGCAGGTGGGTGAACATTAAGATCAGTAGCACTGCAAAGCTGTAAAATAGAATGGCCGTGCACAGATGTTGAAGCCTCTTGGCAGCTTCCCTTTTAATGCTCCAAAAAAAAGAACCGCTTCTCAATTCTGTCCGACTTGCATTTCCGCACGACGTAGAAGGAAGAGCCAGGTCAGCATGGCTGTGGCCAAGAAGGGCTCTTAGCAAAGCTAGCAAAAAAAAGTGTTGACCCATGCTAATGGTTTAATGCAGCATATGCTGTGTCTGCATAAAATATGCATTAATTAATAAAAATGTCTGTAGTGTGTAAATAAGGCAACATTATAGATGCTTAATCACCATGTTGGAGCTTTTTGATGCATGCAAACCTAATATTGTTAGCTAGCTAAGTGGTATCAAATTAGCCTAGCAGTTCAAGGCAATGTCACAAAAATACGTAGGAAATTCCCTGGTTGTAGTTCCCCCCTTAGATAAGTATGTAATGAGATAAATGCCGTTGTCAAGTGGCATTTATGTAAACTGGCTGGTTTTGGAACTTTGCAAACAGCCTAGAACCAGCCAGTCATCAGATCAAGGCAAACAGGTTCCAAAATTCCATTCCAGCAACACTGGTACCAACAAAAGCTCAGTGCAACAACACAAAAGGCCAACAATGATGAACACATCTGTCACCAGCTGTGAATCTGCAGAAATCCAGGAGTTGATGCAATAAATTATATCAGCACCGGTCGCCCGATAAAACTTTATCCACCTCTGCCTAGAAATCAAAGGAAAACTGGATCTGTTTCTGTGTATAAATCCAGTTTTCTGTCACAGCTTTGGAGGCGAGGCCGTCCACGTGGAACTTAAACATGATTTATATTTAAAAAGGTATTTATACACTAAACTCTCTAAATGCTAAAACAGTGCTGTGGAGCATACCTTAAAACGCTCATATAAAAGAAAGAAAAGACACATGAGGATTAAATGATTTTAGCATCGATCAATAAAAGACAGTTTCAACAAAAATAAGACAGGATTCACTTTTTCACAGTCTTTAAGAAACTCTCATTGGTCCTCACATATTAGCAGGTGTTCAAACTATTGCAAACTAGCTGGAATGTGAATAGAGGCAGAGTGTGGAATAAAAAATACATCCACACTACACCACATATGCAATAAAGTCATCTCCTTTCTGAGTCCACTATTAAGTCCAATATTTACAAATTAGCTTATAGAATGAACAGAAATGTGATGTGATGTTTCATATTCTGGTAGAAAAACTTCTGTGTGGAGAACACTGTGCCGACCAAGAAGGTATGGTGTTTCTCCAACAACAAACCATGGGTGTCCCCAGAGTTGAAGGCCCTGCTAAATGAAAAGAAGAGGGCCTTCTGGTCGGGGGACAAAGTGGAACTGAGGAGAGTGCAGAAGGAACTAAAATATAAAATCAGGAGTGGCAAGGAGAGTTTCAGGAGGAAGATGGAGGAGCAGCTCCAAGCAAACAATGTCCGAGAGGTCTGGAGAAGCATGAACAAGATCTCTGGTCACCTCAAGGACAATGGAGGAGTAGCAGTGTCCACCGACCGGGGGTGGGCTAATGAATTGAATCTGTTTTTTAATAGATTCGATTCTGGACCAACAACCTCCCCCACCCCCCAGCTTCCATCAACCCCCCTCCGTGTGCTGTCCCCCCCCTCTCCCCCCTCTTCTGGCGCTGTGCTGTTGCCAGGTGCACTCTCCTCGTTCCATCCCACCACACCCCCTTTACACCTACCGGCATCAAAGCCAGCCCCTCCCCCCTCCCCATTACACCTACCAACAACAAAGCCAGCCCCACCCCCCACCCCGGACCAGCCGCAGATCTGCCTCACAGCTGATCAGGTGAGAAGTCAGCTAAAGAAGACAAAGGTCAGGAAGGCAGCAGGTCCAGACGGAATCAGCTCCAGATTGCTCAGGGACTGTGCAGACCAGCTTTGTCAGGTGGTCCTGCACATCTTTAACCTGAGTCTGAACCTGGAGAGGGTTCCTGAACTGTGGAAGACTTCCTGCGTAGTTCCAGTGCCCAGGGAGCCTAACCACTACAGACCTGTAGCCCTGACTTCTCACCTGATGAAGGCCTTGGAGAGGCTCATCCTGCACCGATCTCTCTCCCACGTGGAACAAGCGGCGAGCACGGTGAGGATCATGTTTTTTGACTTCTCCAGTGCTTTTAACACCATCCAGCCTGCACTGTTGAAAGGGAAGCTGGAGGGAGCCGGAGTGGATGAGCAGCTGATGGCCTGGACCATCGACTACCTCACCAACAGACCACAGTATGTCAGGCTTCATGACTGTGTGTCTGAGGTGGTAGTCAGCAGCACGGGGGCGCCACAGGGTACAGTGCTCTCACCCTTTCTGTTTAGTCTGTACACCTCAGACTTCACCTACAACTCGGACAACTGCCACCTACAGAAGTTCTCAGATGATACGGCCATCATCGGGTGTGTATCAGATGGGAACGACCAGGAGTACAGGGGGGTCATCAACGACTTTGTCAGCTGGTGTGAGATCAACGCTCTCCAAATCAACGCCAGCAAGACAAAGGGATGGTTGTGGACTTCAGGAGGAAGTCCCCCCCCACCACACCGGTGAGCATCCAGGGAAAAGACATTGAGACAGTGGTCTCTTACAAATACCTGGGTGTTCACCTGAACAACAAACTGGACTGGACCACTAACATTAATGTCCTGTACAAGAAGGGCCAGAGTCGACTTCACCTGCTGAGGAGACTAAGGTCCTTTGGTGTGTGCAGGACTCTGTTAAAGACCTTCTACGACTCCTTCGTAGCATCTGCCTGTTCTACGCAGTGGTCTGCTGGGGGGGCGGATGCTCAGACGGGGACAGAAGGAAAATCGACAAACTGGTACGGAAGTCTAGCTCTGTACTGGGATGTCCTCTGGAGTCGGTGGTGGTGGTGTGAGAGGAGGATGTTGGCAAAGCTGACATCCATCATGGACAACCCCCATCACCCTCTGCATGGGGTGGTGGGTGCGCTTAGCAGCTCCTTCAGCCAGAGACTCAAACACCCTCGCTGCAAGAAGGAGCGCTTTCGCAGATCATTCATCCCGACAGCAATAAGACTCTATAACATAACATAAACATAAACCTCACTGTAGTCACTCTGTCACTTTTTCACTGGTCACTTTTTTTTTCTCTTCACACACACCCTGCACCTTAAGTGTGCATTAGCTATGTATGTGTACATGTGGGTATGTGCGTGGATATGTATGTCCATATATATATATGCAAATATGTGTGTATGTGTATGTATGTAGGTATGTACGTGCATGTATGTATGTATATATGCTTTGCTTATGCATACTTTTTTTCTTACTATTTATTAGTATTTTCTCTCCATTCTATGTCGATAATGCATACTGTGTATGTGGTTCATCAACAAATTCTGCGAATTTGTACATTGTGTTGTGTGTTTTTTATTTTTATTTCTTTATAGTTTTTTTTTCTTCAGCTTTATTTTCTTCTCTTTATCTGTAACGCTGCAGTAACACACAAATTTCCCCGTTGTGGGATCAATAAAGTTTTATCTTATCTTATCTTATCTTATCTATTCGCTCTTATCTTCCTGTATTTGGCAAAACGTCCAATTCCAAAATAAATCAGAGGATGCACTGTAGTCGCTGAAAGATGCAAAGCACGTTCGTTTCAGGCGGAGGAGACTAATTTCATAAATGAATGATATTATATGGAAGGAACCCTGGTCCTGGAGGGTTCTACTGTGGCTGCAGGGTCTGATTCTACTGATGAACTACTAGAGCTCTTGCTTGTGTACCTTCATTAGTAGAATCTGTGTTACTGCCTGGTTGGAACAAAAACCTCCAGGAACAGGGCTCTGTACCCCTGAGTTAGGCTTTAAAATAATTAGGACCCGAGTTCACGTTCTCTTCAGAGGTACCAAAGTTTGTCACTTGGTGCGGAATCAAGAGGAATGACACCACCTCTTTTTGGAAGGTCCTTGTCTTCTTGATGCTTTCAACAAAAAAATGTTAAATGGCCTTGCATCAGAGCACTTCAAACTACAAGTGTTCATTCCCTGATGGTGGTGGTGATATATGACGCCACCCACACATCAGGAATCCAACCAGTCACGCGATTCGGGGACACAACACGACATGTAACCCGTAGGAGTTAGAACCACCGATCCTCCAACTGGTGGCCCTAAAGCAGCTTTGGTTCGAATGAACCTCAAACAAGTTGGGGTTAGTTCCAAATCCAAGGCAATTGACTCATTTTTGGTGTCGAAGGAGTTACTTGCAGATGTTTTACCTTTCATTTTTCAAGTCTGAGCTGCTTACAAGTAACTCCTTTGACACTACAATGACCTGGATGGGTGAGAACCTACACAGACATCATTTTCAGTCACCAACGTTAGACGCTGAAGCGTAAATCAGCCTAAACTCTGTCCGCATGTATATCTGTCCTTCCTGTATCTCCAGAACCGTCTGTCATATTGACCTCACGCTTGGCCAGACGTCCCGTCGAGGACCCGAGAGACCGCGGCGTCCAGTACGAAGCCATTCAGGAACCGGTGGTTTCTGGAGATACCGTACCCACGTTTCTTCTTCCTAACATTCTGGAAGCGGAGCGACTCCCAAGTCGTTTTCATTTCCCCCCACCCCGAGTGGTGGCGGCGGGGATCACTCTGTCACCATACAGGGTTTAGAAAACATCTAGTAGCAGCAGTTAACGCCACATTACGGTTTATCTTTCCATGTTGGGAACACTCACCCAAAAATGTTAAGCATTCTTAGGCTCCTATAATAAAGGTTTAAATGGCCTTGCATCTGTGCAGCGCTCTTCTAGTCTTTTCGAACCACTCAGAGCACTTTAAACTACAAGTGTTCATTCATTCCCTGATGGTGGTGGTGATATCGGCGCCGCCCACACATCAGTAATCCAACCAGTCCCCTAAAGTAGCTTTGGTTCGAATGAACCTCAAACAAGTCAAGTTAGTTCCAAATCCACTTGACTCATTTTCGGTCTCAAAGGAGTTACTTGCAGATGTTTTACCTTTCATTTTTCAAGTCTGAGCTGCTTACAAGTAACTCCTTTGACACTACAATGACCTGGATGGGTAAGAACCTATCAGTCACTAATGTCAGACGCTGAAGCGTAAATCAGCCTGAACTGTGTCCGCATGTATATCTGTCCTTCCTGTATCTCCAGAACCGTCTGTCATATTGACTCCACGCTTGGCAGACGTCCCGCCGAGGACCCGAGAGACCGCGGCGTCCAGTACGAAGCCGTTCGGGAACCGGTGGTTTCTGGAGATACCGTACCCACGTTTCTTCTTCCTAACATTCTGGAAGCGGAGCGACTCCCAAGTCGTTTTTATTCCCTTCCACCCCGAGTGGCGGTGGCGGGGATCAATCTGTCACCGTACAGGGTTTAGAAAACATCTAGTAGCAGCAGTTAACGCCACATTATGGTTTTTCTTTCCATGTCGGGAACACTAACCCAAAAATGTTAAGCATTCTTAGGCTCCTATAATATAGGTTTAAATGGCCTTGCATCTGTGCAGCGCTTTTCTAGTCTTTTCAAACCAATCAGAGCACTTCAAACTACAAGTGTTCATTCATTCCCTGATGGTGGTGGTGATATCGGCGCCGCCCACACATCAGTAATCCAACCAGTCCCCTAAAGTAGCTTTGGTTCGAATGAACCTCAAACAAGTCAAGTTAGTTCCAAATCCACTTGACTCATTTTCGGTGTCAAAGGAGTTACTTGCAGATGCTTTACCTTTCATTTTTCAAGTCTGAGCTGCTTACAAGTAACTCCTTTGACACTACAATGAGCTGGATGGGTAAGAACCTATCAGTCACTAACATCAGACGCTGGAGCGTAAATCAGCCTGAACTCTGTCCGCATGTATATCTGTCCTTCCTGTATCTCTAGAACCGTCTGTCATATTGACTCCACGCTTGGCAGACGTCCCGCCGAGGACCAGAGAGACCGCGGCGTCCAGTACGAAGCTGTTCGGGAACCGGTGGTTTCTGTTCATTCCCTCCCACCCCCCCGAGTGGCGGCGGTGGCGGGGATCAATCTGTCGTCGTACAGGGTTTAGAAAACATCTAGTAGCAGCAGTTAACGCCACATTACGGTTTATCTTTCCATGTTGGGAACACTCACCCAAAAATGTTGAGCATGCTTAGACTCCTATAATAAAGGTTTCTACTGACGACATGATTATTGTTGTTAATGTAGTTTTCCTCACGGGCTATTTATTTCCAGCCAAGTGGCGGGGGG
This sequence comes from Eupleurogrammus muticus, assembly GCA_036785175.1. NCBI lineage: Eukaryota > Metazoa > Chordata > Actinopteri > Scombriformes > Trichiuridae > Eupleurogrammus > Eupleurogrammus muticus. The sequence continues at coordinate 30,537,736 of JAYKQN010000003.1, forward strand.
TGTTATGGATTTGGGTGAAGGGGCTGAGAATTTAAGAAATGAAGGAGGCAAAGTAGGAGGAGATGTAGAGTAGAAGTTAAAGGAGGGGGGGGGGTGGGAACGGATATAAGATTACTTACTGGCAAAACTCAAGTACAGAAGCAGCTGTTTAGACTGAGTGTTAGTCATCGGCCTCTTTTCTGTCCCCCCCCACCAAGAAAACCCTCTAACCCCCCCCCTGCTCTTTCCCTGGTGCGAATAGCTCCTGAAATAGAGCCCAGTGGAGCGTAGAGGGAGAATGAAGGAGGGGGGGGGTTTGTCCAGAGCAACGTGATAGGGTGACGGTGTGAGAAACAGAAAGAACAGAAAGAAAGAAACGAGAGAGAAAGAAAGAGAGAGAGAGAGAGAGACGAGGTCACACAGATAAGTGAGGGGGAGGAAGGAAGAGAAACTGAGAGAGAGAGAGAGGAGGGGGTGGGGAACCGCTGAGGGAGTCAGAGAAAAGCTGCTGGAGCTTCTCACTCGTTCCTGTCGCCACACACAGGATCATCTTACGCAAAACGGGATTTTCTTATTTATTTATTTTTCTTGTTCATCACAGACCTCATGGACGGAGGGTTCCATCTCTAAGCAGCCTGGCCTATTCTTTATTTTTTATTTATTTTTTATGAGAGGACCTAATCTTCTACCACAGGTCGGCTGAGGCTCCACCAGGACATCAGCTGTGGAGATATTCTTCAACATGGGCTCTGGGAAGGAGCTGCTGCTGCTCGGTGAGTCTATGAATGAAAGCTCTGTGTCTGCCTGTGATTTACTTTTCCTTTTTTTCCGTCAGACACACCCTTTCAGGGTTAACGCCAGCTATAGAAAAAAAAAAGTTGAGGGTTTTTCTTTATCCTCAATTTCATCGTGACAGCTATTCACAGCCAGTCACCACTTGGCTGCCACTTTTTTAGAAAACCATAAATTCTCATTATAAGCACATTAATGCAACGTTAAAGCTCAAAAGGGCCTGAATGAGTTGTGCTGAGGCAGGGAGGGGGGGGGGGGGTAAAAACCATGGCAACGGGTGACAAAAGATGCCAATTAAAAGGAGTTAATCATTCAATCATCAATCATTGCAACCAGATGGATGACGGCGGTATTAGTAAGTTTCAGGCTGCATGGACGTGTGTGTGTGTGTGTGTGTGTGTGTGTGTGTGTGGTTGAGGTGAATACAGAAAGTAGGACTTGTGTAACGGCAGCATACCATAGCAAAAACTCACCACAGGAAATAAGCCGTAAGCACCACAAACCTTTAGATATTTTTCTTTTACTACTTTAAGCGATTTACCAACATAAACACACTAGTGAACCTGGTTTTAAAGGTTTGTGTGATCCTCGCTGCTCTATCACATACCATTAAACATTAAATTAAGTCCTATTAAACCTCTAAGTAAATGTCATGTAACGTGTGTCTGATGGGGTACGAGGTGATTTGTTTAACCATGATGACGCAGTTTATTTACCGCTTCTCTTGTGTCATATATATTTAAATATATAAAAGCAACTGTTTAATGCTTATTTCAGCTTAGTTTTCCATCGCTTCTGTGGTAAATCCCACTGCTATGCAACGCTATGTGAGGGATGAGCAGCTGGCTGCTGAATGTAGTGGAGACAAAGGAGAGAATGAAAAGGAGTGATGGATGTAAATAGTTATTATACTTGTGGCGCCTGAATCACGGCTCTAAATCAGTTTTCTTTGCACAAACTGGTCAAACAAAGAATTTGAAATTAGACAATAGGACGTGTAGACATTAGAGTGCAAGGACTAGACAAGAGTAGACATATATAAGAACATGAAAATACATTATTCAAGAGCGGGAAGCTTTCATTATAATAAATAAAAATAGTTAAATCTGAGCTCTCCATCTATAAAAGGAAAACTTTGACTTAATACATTTACTTTATTAGTTTTATTTGGGGATTTTAACAGGTAGCAGAACACAAGAGGATCTGTGTTTTGGTCAATAAAGTGATTCTATTAAAAGTCCTGATGATATGTTTGTTCTGAGCGAAGCCAAAAACGCGTGGACACAGATTTCTGAACTGGGACTGTTGATGTTTTTGTCCAGACGAGCTAATCTAATCCTCCACATATGACCTTCAACTCAGTCCAAAGATGTGTTTTTTTTTTTTTTAGAAGAGCAGCCGCTCATGACCTTGAGTCACTGTTCGTGCATCATGAGGACGTTAGATCCCCCTCTGTGAATTGCTTTTGCAGGAATCTTGCAAAGTTTTATTGTTACGGACATTTCCTCTTCTTATCCCTTGATTTTAAACGTGAGTGAACCTTTGAGCTTTGAGATCATGTGCAGATGTGCAATAAGCAAACGAGCGATTTTTCAAGATTTGTCCGTGCTCACTCATTATTCACTGGGTCTAGCGCCGTAACGACTGCCTGCAACAGACAGAGACAGACAGAAGAGACGCAGCTTATGAGGGAAATGTGAGACCAGAAGAGAATCAGCTGCGAGCGGAGCATAAAGTTCCTCTTTGTGTCGTCGCGGGGCCTCGATTCTGGCCCCGGTTACCGAGTCATGGCGTTAGTCTCAGTCACACACACACACACACACACTGTTTCACACACTCACCGTCGGTGTCAGACAGCAGCAACAGAGGGCTCGTTGTGTGTGTGTGTGTGTGTGTGTGTGTCACAGGAGTCACAGTGTGTGTTTCCAGTAACACGGGGAGGTGGAGTCATGGGTGGAGGAGAACAAAATTACAACATGTTGCATGCGGCTTATTCCACCCTAATCACATGTTGGCCTGCAGACTTTGAAGATGAGCATATATATAAAAAAAATATATATATATATATATATATATATATATATTTGGAAACTTAAATTCACTTTCTGACGTGGGGCCTTATCATCATGTACATAAACCTGACAAACACACACACACACACTCAAATAGTTCATATGTATAAGTATATTCTGTCTGTTGCATGTTGTCATTACGGCGTTAGACCCAGTGAATAAGTAGTGAACGCGGACAAATCCTAAAAATCACCCGTTTCCTTATTGCACATCTGTTTGTTCTGTTGGAATTCGTCATATTCCTACGACTTTATTCTCCTCTGCTCGAAGGTTCAGTCACATAAAAATCAAGAAGGATCTAAAAAAAAAAAAAAAAGAGGAAATAGTCATTCCATTTTTTAACTTAAACTTGCAGGATTTCCTAAAAAAGCCGTCATGCATAGAGTTTTATTAGCTGTTGTTATAAATCTATTTATTTAAATTGTGTACTCCGCAGAAAATGATCGTCACTTGCACAAACAGGCACATGAACAAGGCTATTTATCCCACGTATATATATATATATATATATATATTTTTTTTTTTTTTTTTGGTGGGATGGGGTTTATTCTAGAGACTTGAATGCTGTAGTATCAGATATGTACATAAGCGTCAATGCTTAAGATCAAATTAATTTATATAAAATTATTTATGAAGCACTTTTTTGCTTAAAACTTGTGTAAATTGTCTATTATCATTTAATTGAAAAAAAAACATTTAGCAGTACATTCAGTAACAGTGACATTTAGGTTTTTTTATTAATAATCCCCTTAAAGTATGAGCATCAGTAAAAGTGTTAACAAGGGCTAAAATTAACCTGCAGACGTCATTGTCCTCATGTCTGAAGTCATTTCCTGGATATTTATTTCTGTCATTTTTTTTTGCTCGTTTACACAGTTGGGGAAAAAAATGTGAAAATCATATGTGAAATATAGTAGGAAGTGAACAGAAATAACCAAAGAATTGGCATATTTCTGGCAAATGATAGCAGCCACTTACTGCGAGCAGTTACACAATCCTCACGTACGCAGTTAAACTCTTATTGTGCAACGGATTTCGACTAAAACTCACAGAAACCGAATATTGTTGATTCATGTAATAGGGAAGTTGCAAAAAACTGTATTTTTTCCCCAAAAGATTTGCTAAATATATAAAATTTGGGGCAATATTGTGACACAATAATGTGTCACTGAGAGGTAAATTAAAGGGAAAAGTGTGTGATTCCAATTATTATATTTTAAAATAAAATCAGGCTCAAAGGAGCAAGGTATAAAAATTAAATGGGTCGGTTAGAATTAGATTAGTTGAGATGTTCTTTCTAATGCTTGACTGATTTTGCCTCCATTGTGCGTTCACTCATCATCATTTTTCTCCTACAGGCCTGCTGAGCATGCTGGGAAAATGTGTGTTCGCCTGTCAAATAGGCTACATCAGAATAGTGGAAAAAGGCGTAATTAAATGCATTGGTAAGGAGACTTTTATTTATTATCAGCCCTTTCGTCCCTTTGATTCTCAATCGTGGCTAAATGCTTCTTTAAGAAAGAAACTCCCACCATGCAACACTTCTTATTGTTGGAGTTTTTTGCCATTTTAGGTATTTAAGCATCGCTCATACCCGTGTTGGATTACAATGAAAAAAAAAACCTAGATGAGATTATATTAGTTTAGATCATCACAATTCTAAGCAAATGCCAGAAAGAATTAGGAATGCACGGTCTGACACAAGACATTAACTGTGGAAATGAAATCAAGTTTTATTATTTTCATTACGTACTGAATATTTTATCTTTGCTCCATGTGTTTCTATCCACATCTACAGATTTAGATGAGTGCACGGAACTTTCGGAACTGTGTGGGAAAGACGCGAAATGCTTCAACACGCAGGGAAGCTACTTCTGTCAGTGCAACTCCGGGTTCTCAAACATCAATAAGCGGAAGAATTTCACGGGATTGGATGGGCAGTGCATAGGTGAGTGTGTGTGTGTGTGTGTGTGTGACCAGTCTCACACTTTCTGCCCTCTCTGAACCCGTTCCTCCTTCGTTTTCTCCTGTCAGATAACGACGAATGCAACGATAACCCTAAAATCTGCGGACACAAGGCTACCTGCACCAACCAGATCGGGAGCTACAAGTGCACCTGTCACTTTGGATACGCCAACGCCAGCAGCGCCCCCGGAAACTGCACAGGTGAGGTGTTTTTTTAATGTGTTAATTAAGAAGCTTTGCCCCTGTGGGGGGTATCTAAGGAGAAAGGCTGCAAATTCCTTGACCCTGCAAAGGATCAGTGCAACCAACGTAAATGTATAGAGACATTTTGCAATATAAAGTCTTAGATCAAAACCTAACCCAGGTTTTAGTTTTTATCAACTACTTCACACATCTACACCATGATACTTTACTACCTAATGTTAAATGACTTAAGATATCAAGGGCGCTTTTATTTCTTCTGCTGTAGCTCAATAAATCAATGTAGTCAATGTAGTATAGCATGATTCCTGTTAATAAATAGGACTGCGTTTGAGATAAATTCTTGACTCTTTGAGTTTTCACTCTTGCATTAGAGTTATGGTGTTTATTGTTTAAGTGTTTGTGATGCTTGTTAATGTTGTGCACTGCAACTTTATTGATTGACAGCATCAATCACAATTCACTGTATTCCTAAAAATGTTCAGCCCTACTTGTTTGTTTCCAACAAGTGCAGAGATTGTTTTTAATGGTCTGCTGCAAGTTTCTCTGCTTGCAATTCTGCAGTTATGAATCATATGCGTTCATATTTAACCTCCTTTTATCGGAGTGGAATCAGAAAGCGGCGATGCAGACGATTATCAGACACAAGTCAACGTCCGTTGAGTAAAACGCAACCAGACACGCTCACGAGCCTAGATAGAAGATTTTTTTTTTAATCTTATATTAACATTCTATCAAACACAATGATCTGCAATGGTGGTAAAAAAAAGATGCATACTGCAGCAGACACGCGTGTGCTTTTGCGGCGATGCATTTCTACTTTATTTCAGTTCGTTATGCCGCTCATGGCAGCTTTTATCCACTTGAATTGATTAAAATTATTAAAATATTGTCACCACATAAAAAAAGAAATGTGGCTTGACTAAATCTCAGTATTATAGGTTAACTTTTCAAAGCTTTAGAGATACAAGATTTCTAAAACATAATGTAGGAGTAAAACAAGTAGAGAAGCGTCATGGGGTCAGTTAGCTAACATTAGCCTCCACAGCTAATGCTACTGGTCACAGAGAACAGGAAGTAAAGTTGGTGAAGGACAAAATACCCTGAGGTTATGGGTGCATTTAATTGCTAGTGATTTCAAGTTTTAAAGCTGAAAAAGCAGTGAAAAGAGTATTTTTTTGTATAGCTGCTAAATAATTGGTCCAAACTCCTCTCACAAGAACTGGGATGAATTTTCCCCGAATATGGGCACGAGTCAAACCTGATCCTGAACTAAACAATGGTGCTCACCGCTTGGCAATCCCGTTTCCAGCGCCCGTTTTAGAATACTTCTAAAATGAAAAACTGCTGGTCCCTGACGGAGCTGTTCTCAAAAAAGGTCATTTCATCATCAACCAAAAAGCCGTGTCCTGACTAGCGCTAATTACAGCTGCCTTAACTAAGCTAGAACTGTCTATGAGGACTGACGCTAACGCTCCCTCGGCTTCTACATTGCAGGGATGTTTTTTACATTACGGGCTGGTGCGACGGGTGAGGAATGTCTGTCATTTCTTTTTTTAATGCCTCTATTTTTTTTCCTCTGTCCTTACACAGACATAGATGAGTGCAAGGAAGCTGAAATGCAAAAAGAAGACCTCTGTGGCACACAGGGGACCTGTAAAAATGAAGATGGGAGTTACTGGTGCAAGTGTCTGCAAGGATACACCAACTATGGCAACCAGAGGACCCCATGCTCAAGTAAGACCTGGCAGACATTGCTATTACTACATTTAAATAGAATATGTGTCTTTTTTCCCTTAACGCAGTGGTTCTGAAATATCGGGGCCAAGGGGGCTCCGTCAAAAAGGGCGAGTTTGACCTTGAGTAACATGCTTTTTTTCTTTTTATTTACTGTCCTAGAATAAAGTGCAATTGCACCTCCACTACATCAGGGGGCAGTGATGCTCTCATTGGCAGAGAATGTTCAGGGAGCATACAGCACAGAGTATGAGTATGAAGTGTAGACACCAAGTGTAGCAGACCCTCAAGTGACACCATGAGAGAGAGAGACGGAGATAAAGAGACAAACGAAAGTCTCCCAAAGCTAAGACGAGGAAATATGACGAAGCGTCTGTAGCGCAAAAGAATACTGTACACTCTTGTCATTTATCACATTAATGATGATTTAAAGGCGGAGTGGATTATGTTTTCTGGGAGCATTTTTTTTTTTTTTTATCATATCGCTCAAAATCCCCTTTGCACCCAAATTTCTACCAATTAATTGAATGTTCTTATTCGATGGGCAGGACTGAATAAACTCCAACTATCTTTGGTGATTTTTCTATCAAAATTGAAGGGGGGTGAAGTCTGAAGAAAAGCGATTTTTGGACTTTTAACCCATAAGAACCCAGACCCATTTAACCCTAAAGGAAAATTATTTGGCTTATACCATAGACCAGTGTTTCTCAAATAGTAATAAATAGGCGCATTTGGCCTCGGGGAACATTATTATTTTTTTATTTAGATTTCCTTTTTTTACTGTCCTAGAATAAAGGTCAATTGCACCTCCACTACATTAGGGGGCAGTGGCGCTCTCATAGGCAGAGTGTTCACAGGGAGCATACAGCACAGAGTATGAGTATGAAGTGTAGACACCAAGTGACACCATGAAAACATATTTAACAGGGATGAGAAGACAGGCGGAGAGAGACGGAGATAAAGAGACAAACGAAAGTCTCCCAAAGCTAAGACGAGGAAATATGACGAAGCGTCTGTAGCGCTTGGTTCACTGTGAAAGACCGGTGTGTTACTAAGTCTGAAATGTTGGAGACAAAGAAATTAAAGACATTACACCACAATCACTGATAAGACCATTTATGTAGTTTTTTTTTCAGTATCATATGGTTTGACATGGTCAGTCATATTTTTATAGTTTAATTAAGGATTTATTTTAATTTGGAATTTCAGATGCACTTTAAATCTTTTCTGTTAGTTAATAAAGCTATTCTTTGTTGTAAGTTGGTCTATATTTCTTTCTTTTTTATTATCTTATACGTTAATAATCTTATAGACAAATTATACTATTTATAGTGGGGGGCACGACAGAAATTAATTGAGAAGCACTGCCTCAACATGCATATAAAACGGTTTTCCTGAATATCACTGATTATTCATCAGTGGTGATTATGCAGTTTTGTGTTTTGCATCACAATCCAGATAAGCTGTGATGTAATTTTATGCAAGATAAACTAATCAAGTTCCTGTTTTTACACACTGTGTAGATTTCATCAGAACGCCCTTTTGATCAACCTCTATCACCCGTCTGTCTGAATTGTGTCTGGCGCGATGAACCTCGGCTTGTTTGACTTTTTCTTTTTTTCGTTCAATCAGGGCTCGACTGCGACCACTTCCAAGCAGACGGCAGGCCAACGCAGGTACAACTCATGTTTAGACGCTAAATACAGGACATTTTTGTAGGTCATAGTGCATGGTCAGTTTTACAAAAGAACCTCCAGCGGGGGCAATTTCCTAGAGTTTAGTGTATGCGAACCTCGGTAAACTGAATAGTCCCATTATTCACTGTCTCTATCTGTCTCTCAGTCTCTCGGAGGTCTGGAAGACATTTTTTCCATGATGAGAAACAGCTGTTTGGCTTTGACTAAACCAAGTGCTGGCGAGGGGGAGACCAATGGCGAGGCTCTGCTAGAGGTCAGGAAAGCAGAAGCAAAATACAAGTCTCGAACAGAGAGTATATATGGTATTTTTTTTAATTGCCCCCCCCCCCCTTCCTGTGTACAGAAACTTTTCACAGCCACCGACGGCATCCTGTCCCCGGGTCACCTGGGCAGCACCGAAGACGTGAGCGGTTTGCTTCAAATGATGGAGCACTCCATTAAACTCATTGGTCCTCAGCTCAAATACAACCATACCAAGATAGAAACCACTGAGACAGGTAACAGGCCGAGATGATAACAAACACTACAAAAATGCATGGTACCATTACCGACATTTGCTGAAAATTTGGCAAAAACCAAAACTTTTTGAAGACGGACAAATGCCAGTGTAAATATAACCTCCTTGGTAGAGATAGTTAGGATCTTTAGAGATCTTTTTCCAAATTGTGATTTAATATAGGCTATATGATGATTATAATGTCTACTTATTGAGCAGTTTAAACTCTGATGATTTCTTATGGATCATTAAGGAAACGTAATCATCTCTTCATGGTACCGTTACCAACATTTACTGAAAATTTGCCAAAATTCCGGCCAAAAGTTTTTTTAAGGTATCATACTAAGAAAAACAGATAGACAGACAAACGCTAGCAAATACATAATCTCCTTTGTGGAGGTAATTAAAGATCTTTTAGGCCTTTTTTCCCAAATATAGCAATACCAAACTACAAAGACATTTAGGAATTAGGACCATATATATAATGTGAAATAGTAAGGGTCACCAACCCTAGAAATGTCTTTATTTTTGAAGGAAAAGCACAGATTCTACTGATCGATCACGAGAGTCCTTGTTAAGGACCTTCATTAACAGAATCAGGTGTTACTGCCTGGTTGGAACAAAAACCTGCACCCACGCTAGCCCTCCAGGACCAGGATTGATAGATAGACCCCTGGTCTATACATTGTTAATGACTATTGTAGCTGCAAATGTCTGGTTTTTAATGCAATATCTACATAAGTGTATAGAGGCCCATTTCTCCAGTGTTCTAATGGTACATTGTGTTTGATAATTGCATTAGTTTGTAAGGGAAACATGATAATTTCAAATAAAAATTATTATTTCTAACCATACAATGCCATTGTCTTGACCTCATTTGCCAAATAAAAGTATGACTTTTCATAGAAAACACAATTTTGTCTTGGTAAACCCCAAACTTTTGAACAGTATTGTACAGCGTTTAGTAAATGAGTGAGTGTGGATGTAATTTGTACAGGATGGAGATAATCATTTGATATCTGAATTTGTTTGAGTAGATGCGGATATTGCGATGCAGAGGGGAAACACCCGACCCACCGGACCAATCCGTTTGACCAGTGAAAACGCTCGACTCGATACAGACTGGACAACAGCCGCTGGGACGGGACCATATCCTGGTAATCGTCCCTTTTTTTTCCTGACAAAGCATATATCAATAAATATAATCACATTCCGATAAGTACCACCGTATGTCTTCATAGGGTTTGCTATGGCTGCCTTGTTGACGTACAAGAACCTGGAGAAGTCCGTCGACAATTCCTTCGAGGAGCTCAAAGGGCTCGAAATGGAGGGCGTGGCACCCTCCTTCAAGATCTCCTCCAGGGTCGTGTCCGTCGTGGTCTCGAACCCGTCCACGCAGAACCTGAGCCGCCCTGTCACCATCACGCTCAAACACGTGCAGGTAGCCACGCCTTTCTATGGCGTTGCATGATTTCGGATATAGAGAGATAAAGATTAAAAAGGTTTCGTTTCGGTGTGTTAGGAGGAAATGGACCCCGGTTTTAATGTGAGCTACATCTGTGCATACTGGACCGACAAAGGCGCCTGGTCCACAGATGGCTGCTCTGAACGGGAGTCCAATGTCACACACACTGTGTGTACATGTGGACATCTGAGCAGCTTCGCCGTGCTAATGGCTCTCTATCCCATTGAGGTAAGACACACACACACACACATCATAAACACCCAAAAATGAAATCCCCATCTCACCATGATATCAAGTGTCTGAGTTCTGACGGTAGCATTCACAGAGAAACTGTTTCATTTCAACATAAATCAAGAATATGGCGAGTCGTTTGAGTGTGAATCCAATGTGCTTTGCTTGAAGCAGTGACACAACCGTCTAGGCTGTAGGCTGTACAAGCCACGTTTGGCCAGAACTGAACATACGACCAAGCTGTTAATGTACAACAGGATATCGCCACCATGTGGCCCCAAATGATGGCGTCTGTTCGCAGGGCCATTTACTGCAATGTTACTAAAGTACAAAGATTCCAAAGTCATCCAGACACCAGGATATCTTATGGATAATTAGGAAATTGAATCATCTATCCATGGTACCATTACAGACATTTTATGAAAATTTGGCAAAAATCTGGCCAAAACCTTTGGAAAACAGACAAGACTGCAGTGTAAATATAACCTCCTTGGTGTAGGTAATTAAGCTCTTTAGATGTCCCTTATCAAATTCTGTATACACCAAACTACAAGACATTTTAGAAATGAAGACCATATATGATGTGATATAGTCTATATGGACGTTTATAACATGTAAAGTCTTTACTTATTGAGCAGGTTATACTGATGATTTCTTATGGATCATTAGGGAAAAGTAATAATCTCCAAATTGTACCTTTACCAACATTTGCTGCAAATTTGGCAAAACTCCGGCCAAATATTTTTTTAAGGTATCTAAAAGAACCTCCTTGGTGTAGGTACTGTAATTAAAGATCTTTAAAAGACCTTTTTTCCAAATTCAGTACACACCAATCTACAACGACTACATTTAAGAATGACGACCATATATTATGAGATATAGCAAGAGTCACCAACCCTGTGGGTGCAGGTTTTAATTCCAATCAAGCAGTAAAACACCTGATTCTACTAATCAACCACTAACACATGCTATGGACCTTCATTAGTAGAATCAGGTGTTAATGCCTGGTTGGAACAAAAACCTACACCCACAGTAGTCCTCTAGGGCCAGAGTTGGTGACCCCTGCTATATAAGGATTGGTCCCAAACTGGTGGGGGTCCAGACTCTGAAACCTTAGTGGTGGATAGAGTGCTGCACCCTATTGGGCTGAATAGTTTGACTCTTGTCTTTGTAACGTGTTTGGTCCTAAATACTGATGGTTGACCTTCATTAGTAATCCTCTAGGATGATGTGTCCTCTGGACTTTGGGTCGTACGAACTGATTAGATAAAGGATGGTCTGAACCATCTGAACCATCAAACTGGCCATATACCAACATGTATGGAATTTGATAGTGATTTCCCAAGTTTTCGACCATGGCTACATGACCACTACCTGGCCCCACAGTAACCCTGGTCCTGGAGGGCTACTGTGGGTCCAGGTTTTTGTTCCAACCAGGCAGTAACACACCTGATTCTACAAATAAACCACTAGAGCCCTTCCTATGGACCTCTATTAGTAGAATCAGGTGTTACTGCCTGGTTGGAACAAAAACCTGCACCCACAGTAGTCCTCCAGGACCAGGATTAGAGACCTATGCTTTACATGCTAAAGATCATATGTCAATGTTGTGTTTAGAATTGTTCCCTAGCATTTTGTCTAAAAGACATTGCTCAAATAAGGGTGTAAATCAGGGGTCACCAACCCTGGTCCTGCAGGGCTACTGTGGGTGCAAGTTTTTGTTCCAACCAGGCATTAACACCTGATTCTACAAATCAACCACTAAAACCCTTCCTAGGGACCTTCATCAGGTGTGTAGAATCAGGTGTGTCACTGCTGTAGGTCACATGTGTCAAACTCAGGTCCTGGAGGGCCAAGTGGGTGCAGGTTTTTGTTCACACCTGATTCTACTAATCAACCAATAGAGCTCTTGCTGAGGACCTTTATTAGTAGAATCAGGTGTGTTACTGCCTAGTTGGAACAAAAACCTGCACCCACAGTAGTCCTCCAGGACCAGGGTTGGACTACCCTGCTCTACGTGCTGTAGGTCCTATGTCAATGTTGTGTTAAAAAGTCATTCCCTAGCATTGTTCCTAGAAGACAATGTCATGTCTGGTCTCTTCTAGCACCCGTACGCTCTCCTGGTGATAACCAAGGTAGGACTGACCCTGTCCTTAGTTTGCCTGGCGCTGTGCATCCTGACGTTCAAGTTCTGCCGCTCCATACAAGGGACGCGCACCACCATCCACCTGCACCTCTGCATCTGCCTCTTCCTGGCTGACCTCATCTTCCTGGCTGGCATTTCCCAAACTAAACCCGTGGTATGTTTGTCCGAGGCCGAGCTGGGATCTAAACACGGGCCCCAATAATCCCGACGGCCGTTTGATTAACGTGTTTACGCTGGCGGGACGCGCGCCTTCCTGTTTACACGCTACGCATCTCCGTCTAAACCCCACTTAACCCCACATGTTTGTGCTGCATCGCAGGGCGGCTGCAGGTTCATCGCAGCCATGCTCCACGTCTTCTTCCTGGGAGCGTTCACGTGGATGCTGCTGGAAGGCGTGCAGCTGTACCGCATGGTGGTCCTGGTGTTCAACGCCACCATCCGACCCTTGTACCTGTTCCTCGTGGGTTACGGGACGCCCCTTGTTATCGTCATCATATCGGCCTTCATTAGACCCGACCATTACGGCACCCACTTGCAGTAAGTCGGTGAAAACAGGAAGGATTGTGACATAGAGAAATGATGTTATCTGTCTCGATGACGTCTTTTTTTTGCATGTTTCCTGTAGCTGCTGGCTGTCTCTGAAAGATGGCCTTATCTGGAGCTTCTTCGGGCCTGTGTGCTTCATCATCTTCGTCAACGTCTTTTTTTTCATCATCACCGTCTGGAAGCTGGCCCAGAAGTTCACCAGCCTCAACCCGGACTACTCCAAACTCAACAAAATCAAGTTAGTCTGTGTGTGCCTGTGCATGGCTTTTCGACCCATTGCTTTGACCAGTACGAGGCAAATACACTTTGGGCACTGGGTAATGCAGAGATGGAAGGAATGTGAGAGTTTTCTGTGAAAAAAAAATGCAGAGAATGTTTTTATAGCAGCGACCCGGCTCTGTGATGGGGTGCTACTGAGGGTTTTTCCCACCCAACCCCCTTCTCCCTCGTATCTAAAGTATGCTAATTCTTTAATCCACTCACTGCATTTACAGACAGCAATGTTTTCAAATGTCCAGCTGCAAAACACATGGTGAATCACTGTTAGTTCATCAATCACTGAGGTTCAATTTATCCCCAGAGAACTGGGAGTGTGAACCTATTTATCTAAACGCACGAGAGCATAAGTAAAGCAACTTCTTTTGTCGCTGCATTAGATTAAACCAAAAGGATTTATGGATGTTTTTTGGCAGTGGCAGAAATGTATATCCCTGCCACATGTGTGATGGATTTCTCTCTATGTCTGATTGATAAATTACTGCTAAAGTTGTTGAAAAGTGGCTGGATTCTGGGTGACGGAAATCCTAATCTGATGCCCAGTGATGTTTGAGTTATAGATTAGGTTATATCAGGAAATATTAAAAAGGGCCCGTTCACGAAGGGATGGCCAGGGGAGTCAAACTCAATTTAGTTCATGGGCCACATACAACACGATTTGATCCCAAGTGGGCCTGCAGGTTCCTCACAATCAACACATTTGACTAACCTTAATTGTACAAAACAGCAGAATTACCGATATATAAAAAATGATGCAAGTCCTTCCATATTCAGCCAGTCTATTATTGCATGCGTTGCAATTCAAAAAAACATTTTTAAGTTTTACAACAGCTGCTGTAGTTATCCCATATTTTATACCTTGAGCCGTGAAAGATTCTCACAGATTTTTTTACATTTCTGTGGAAAAAAAACACGAACTGGTCCATTTTTTTTGCTCTATATATCCTCCCACACATTTAAATAGTTAGTAAACTAGTAATAAATTCCAGCACCCATCCCCTTTTATTTCCCTTTCGCCTCATCTGTTCTTTTCTAGATAAAGTTCTTTGATGGCCTCTGCCCTCTCTCCTTCTTCTGCAGGGCGTTCACAGTGACCGCCATCGCCCAGATGTGCATCCTGGGTCTGATGTGGCTGTTCGGGGCTTTCCTGTTCGAGGAGGGCGCCACGGTGGTGGCGTACGTCTTCACTATCCTCAACAGCCTGCAGGGAGCACTGATCTTCACCATGCACTGCCTGCTGTCTAAACAGGTAGGAAACAGCTGCTGCATGAGGTCAGCGGAGAGTCCGACGCGACGGGTAAACCATAAGTGAGAGTGTGAGGCAGAGAATGTGGATTGCGATGAGGTTGCCAGCTGTGGATATTATTCATTTATTATTTTTTTTTATTTTTCCTCCCCTGACGTGCTGCTGCCCTCTGCAGGTCAGAGACGAGTACGCTCATTTCCTGTCCTGCATCTGCACGCCGCAGAAGAAGAGATACTCAGACTTCAGCAGCACCAATCCCTCCAGTAGTCAGTCACAGGTAAAACTAACAAAAACACTCAGCCCCCCACAAACACTCGCTTTTCTGCACAAGACATCTTAACCGATTCCTTAACACATGTTGTTTCTGTTCATTCAGGGTTCTCGGAGTGGGCAGAACACCGGGGAATCACAGATATGAAGAAAGTTTGATCCCCAAAAAACAGACTATCACACTTTAAGCAAATCTGGGATAAACAAGCGCTGATTTTTTTTTTATAGGTTTGGATCAATTCAAATACAAATCCAGTCATTATTAATTTCTCTTCATAAATTAAACTCTGTTTGTGTTGTACCGTTAAAGCTTTGGTTTATATATATATTTATATTCTATATATACGCTACTATTCAAAGGTTTGGGGTCATCCAGACAATTTAGTGTTTTTAATGAGGTCAGGCTTCTATTTATCAAAGGATTTGCAAAATTATTGGAAAATAGTGTCAAAGTTAGAAATAATGATTTTTTATTTGATATAAATGTATAGAGTGCATTTATAATTGGTTTAATGTTATCTTGATTGGAAAGAACCCAGACCCTTTTTGAATGGTAGTGCACATATTCTTATTTTCAGACCTCAATTTGAGAATAAAACATCACTCCCATTGAGATTTTAAGCATGTAAAGAGTCCATAAATGGACTAAATGTCACAGCAAATGAGACTGAGTTTTAAGAATCCAAAAACAATTTCAACAAGTACGAGCAGCAGACAATTTGCACAAAGGCTGAGGAAGTCCTCATGATGTTGCTCATCCCTCATCATTGGTAACTTCAGTGAAGTGGTGAATCGATAATGACTGAATTTGCCTTTTATAAATCCTATGAATGTGTAATTATCGTCACAACAGCAGTTTATTCAGGAACTTTTAAAAGAGTGAGGACACTTATCACCCAGAACATATCATTATCATAAAATAAGCTGTATTGCCTCTGGAGCGGTTAAAAGTGATATCGACTATTTATTTCAAAGAGCAGACTATAAAGCCCACGTTGTGTCGGCTGTGTGTCGTGCTGTATTTTATATGAATGTCTCATGTAAAAATAAAGGTAGATGTGCTTTTTTTTGTTTTTTTTTTACAAAAGCCTTGAGAGGAAAGTGATAAAATTAAGGAAACATTAACTTTGTGCACCCTCTTGTGGCCAAAACTAGTATTACAACAATTAAGATTTATTTATCATAAGTGGAAAAAATACTTATTTTTAAAATCTGCCTTTAAAAATGCATCACCAGGATTTTATTTTTCTTACTCACCTCTCGGGGCTTCTGTAGAAAGTTTTTATATTAACTTTTAGACCGTAGCAAATAGAGAATTCGTGTTTCCGCGTACTGTTAAGGCCGAGAAACAATAATAATGTGGTGCTCCTGCAAGGATTTACCTGTTGTTTCTTAAAACAAAATAAGTGCTTTTTTTATTTAAAAAAAAAAACACTTATGGCTATTTTTAAAGATTCTATCTTGATTGTTTTGTGCCTTTTTTCACTTTTTTTTTTTTTTTTATAATTGTACAGATTAAGCAGGTGAATCCAACCAAGACACAGGTTAAGAGACACGGATATGTCAGGAAGCTTAATTCAGGCTTTGTCACACACACACACACACACACACACACACACACACACACACACACACACACACACACACACACACCAACTCCCAAAGGTTTTTTTTTTTATATAATGGGACCCACCCTTCTGATAAGTTTCCTGTAATCAAACAGTGTTTGTGGAGTAAAATTCCGTTTTATCATCACCTTCTTATTCTAGCTGTCTGCCTGCGCCTCCTCACGTCGCTGCTGTATCGGTTCACATCCCTGTAACGCCATGAAAACTTTCGACGAGGCTTATTTTAATGCACTTTTCCCGTGTACAAGCGGTTATGCAGCACAGCGCCGTGTGGTTTTATAGAATAACCGAAACTTGACAAACTGTCTTCACTTAAGAACCTGAACAGTTCACTCGTTGTGATAAAGTTGTCACTTATATATATTTTTATATTTTACAGAAACTGATCAGATCATGTCAGTGACATCGATCTTAAGAGTAAAAACAGACATTTTGGATTTCATACCAGTGTTTTATGTGAATGGCGTCGTCTGATTCTGTCTTAATGCTGAATTTTCTCCCTTTCTTATGTGAGATCCTGGTTTGGTTCCAACAACTAAACCGTTCTTTCCTTTTTCCCCAAACGTGGCTGAACTTTTTCCTCTTCTTTTTTTTTTTTGTGACCATTGATTCATTGCGTTGCACAATGTATTTTTCTGTGAATAAAAAAAGTGTGAATGTAAGAACGTCATCGTTAGAATATACTGTCGATGTTCTGGTTTTTTAAGCTATATGAACCTATTTCTATTTTTCTATTTTTTGTCTCGATGCCTGTTGTTCGGTACTGTTTCCTACATAGAATATGCACCACAATGTTAATAAAGCTTCAACTTCATCGTAAAAATGTGTAATGTGTAATTATTATATTGTCATACATGTATGGAGAGACTCTAACCTAACAAATACATCAGATTACATTTTATAAAATGTGATTCTGATCAAGCAATCTGGTCAATTCCTCTTGTAGACAGTGTTTAAATAAAAAAAATTCCTAATCACCAAAAATATTACTCAGCAGAAATAGAAATTTAATTTAATTTCTAATTATCTTTCTTCTGAAAACCGATAATGCTGCCAATTGAGACAAATTCCCGAAACACAGATTTGTGAAAATCTGCATGAAAATTAGTAAATCAGTAAATTTGCTCATTAAAACCATATAACATGTTTCAGAATTACCTAAGCTAACGGAAATTGACATTAACATTTGTCTCATTCTATATGTCTAAAAGGGGGCCCATACTGTTCTGCAGTAGCCTACCACTTTCAATTAATAATATAAAGTAAGTATAAAGTATAAGCTGTTAATAAGAACATAAGCTTGTTTAGTGAAGCAATTAGTGAAGATTCAACGAATAAAAATCCAACTGATCACTAAATATATAACTAATAACTGAAATCTTAGTATGATAACCTTATTCTGTTTATCTTATTTTTTTATCACCTTGATTTGGTGCAATTTGGTCTCATTTTAAAAGAACAGAAAAGATTAAATTGACTAAAATCAAGACAAAAAACTTGAGATAAGGCAGTGGAATAAGATAATTATAGCCAATATATGATTATACAAAAAAACAAGATATCTTCACATGTTGCTTTCACCTTCATTCTGAAAGTTGTTTGTGCAACACCAACTCAGACACTTATCACTTTTCCACAATCAGTCTACCAGGAACAGTTTTGCTTTGCTTTCAGAATGCGACTCCCTCATCTTGATTACGGCATCAATTAGCTGTAATGAATCACATCCTGAAGGCTGCTAACGAGTGACGCAGGAGTCGATGTCGTAACCTGCTCTGGAATCAGGCGTTTCAGCTCCTCGCAGCTCCGCTCGTCTTTCCTTCTGCCTTCAGACGTGTGGCGCAATGTTTCAGGACACGTTCTCAGGTAAGAATTCCTCTCATCAAACCCTAACACTGTCTGTGAGATCACTGTTTGTGTCGGTGGAAAGTAACTGCATTAGTACGATAACAGTAATCTATTTATGGAAATAAGGCATTTAAGTAAAACTTTGATTTCTACCATAGATAAACTTCTGATCTATGATCTAATATTCCACTAAAAAAACTAGAAGATCAGAGTCTGGAAAACTGAAAACAGATGTGTTTATCAAAACTACAGTCTGCTCCATAACAAAGGAAATAAATACTGAAAATGGCAAAAAAAACACACACAACATATAAAGTTACTGCTGTGAACGGTAGAAATGGACCAAAGAGTGGCAATAAAACAAAGACAACAGGATTTGCTGCAAATACGTATGCATCAGTAGAACTTGTACATAAGTATTTTTGCATTGTTTGCTGCCCACAGGTAAAACTATGCGTGTGGTGGGAGGCGTCGTAGCTTCCCTCGGTGTGTTTGGGGCTATAGGGTCGATCTCCCTCACCTGGCTCTGCAGCCTATGGGCGGGTCTGGGTCTCTGCGTGGCGTGGATGTGGTCCTGGAAGTTCATCCAGGTCGCCCTGTGCACCATCAGACGGGACCTGATGTGAGTTGTTAGCGTTATTAGCATTAGCGACAAGCTGCCGTAATTATGACGCTGACATTCCTCTCATTCCTGCCTGGGAAAAAAAAACAAAAAAACAAAAAAAACACAGGTGTCTGTTCGTGATTCTGAGGGTGAGGTTCTCCATGTGCCGGAACATGCAGAACCGAAGCACCGTCCCGGCTCTGTTCGCCCAGATGGTGGCGCTGCACCCGGGGAAACCTGCCCTGATCTATGAGGCCACGGGAGAGGTCACAAATAAATCTTTTTAGCTTCACTAGCGGCACCTTCGCTGAGATGGAAATCGAACAGAATCAAAAATACATATTTTTGGGGTTTTTTTTGGGGCCAGGTTTGGAGTTTCCAGGAGCTGCAGGATCGATGCCACCTTGTGGCCAACTGGGCTCTGGACCAGGGCTGGGCGGAGGGGGACGTGGTGGCCCTGTACCTGGAGAGCCGGCCCCTGGTGGTGTCTCTCTGGCTGGGCCTGGCCATGGTCGGCGTGGAGGCGGCGCTCATCAACACCAACCTGCGGCTGAGTTCGCTCGAGCACAGCGTCGGCGTGTCGGGGGCTCGGGCGATGGTGTTCGGGACTGAACTCACCGAAGGTAAAAAAAAAAAAAAACTAACCTTGAGGCAATTAATTATACGGTAAATAAGGTAATTATACTTAATACTTCAACTCCTGCCCCCCTTCCTGTTCCTTTTATCCTCCGTAGCTCTGCCTGCTGTGCACGTGCGAGCTAGCAAGCCGCAACACACACGCCTACAAATCAATCACCAATTTCATAAACAACATAGAAAGCCACTAACAGTTCCAACAACGATTAAAAATAAAACAACCACAGCCATTCGAGCACAGGGGGGCGCTTGTTTATAGTTAGCATAACTCTTAAATAATAGCGGCAAAATAAAGGTTTACTGGGAACCCAACAAGCCGCTACAACGCACGGCTACAAATCACTGTTTTCATAAACAACCGAGGAAGCTAGCATTAGCAAATAAAAAATAACTTCACAGTGAGAGTGTTTGTTGAGAGTTAGCATACTGCTAGTTAGCATAGCTGTAAATCACCCGGTCTCATGCTAACTTTATCTAGGCAACCTATCAAAACACTCACTAACATTTATCTATGACAGAAAAATGAAGTTAGCATCTTAGCTCTTTCAGGAGATAAAATAATAAAATAATAACCTCCATTTGAACCAAGATTTACAAGTTACTCTCATTATTATTTGGTTTCTCCTGAGTATCTTTATGCTATTTGAGATTCAGGAGTCAAACCACTTTATTTATAAATTGTCATTTATACTGAAAGTTTGTTCTTTTATATGAGTAATTACACCAAAAAAATAATAACTTCACAGTGAGAGTGTTTGTTGAGAGTTAGCATACGGCTAGTCAGCATAGCTGTAAATCACCCGTTCTCATGCTAACTTTATCTAGGCAACCTATCAAAACACACACACACACACACACACACACACACACACACACACACACACACACACACACTAACATTTGTATATGACAGAAACATAAAGTTAGCATCTTAGCGGTTTTAGGAGATAAAATAATGACCTCCATTTGAACCAAGATTTCAAGTTATTCTCATTATTTTTGGTTTCTCCTGAGTATCTTTATGCTATCTTAGCTAAATAAGCTGTCTGGAATTGTTATATTATGCTATAACCCTTCGTTATTATAGTCCCCTATGTAGAAACTTTTGTGGAGCTATTACGTGGAAAGAAGCTGTGATTAGCTGAGACCTTCCGGACTTTTCTGCATTTTCTCAGGTCCGTTTACAGAGCAACACAGAAGACCCAGGAGTCAAATCACTTTATTTATAAAGTGTAATTTAAACTGAAAGTTTGCTCTTTTATATCAGTAATTACACAAAAAAAATAGTGTTTGTTGAGAGTTAGCATACGGCTAGTTAGCGTAGCTGTAAATCACCTGTTCTCATGCTAACTTTATCAAGTCAACCTATCATTGTTGTTTGTTATTCTTTTTCTGACTATCTTTTTATTTTACTTAGCTGAATAAGCTAAGTGGAATTGCTATAGTTTTGCTACCTCCCTGTGTAATAAACTCCTGTAGAGCTTTTACGTGCTATTGGACCTGTACATGAGCTGTGATTGGCTAAGACTTATCTCAGAGCTGTTCAGGTTCAAGTCAGGCCAGTATTTATAAATTTTAATTATACTAAAAGTTGTTTTCTTTTTTTTTTTGGAAGGGTAATTACACCAAAAAACATAATTGACTGATTCTCCACCCCAGAGCTGCTGCTCTACCTGCTGTGCACAAACAAGCTAACAAACCACTACACAACACACAGCTTTAAAAAAATCACCATTTTCATAACACCTGCAGCCCGTATGCTTATAAATTAAAAATCACAAGTGCAAAGTAAGTGTTTTCTATTAATCAATTAACTTATTAGTATTTAACCCATAAGGACTAACAGTAAGATAAGATAAGATATGACTTTATTGATCCCACAATGGGGAAATTTGCTTGTTACTGCAGCGTACAGAGTAAAGAAAAAGAAAATAAAAGCTATGAAAAATAAAAATACACAACATTATGTACAAAATTCGTAGAATTTGTTGATCAGCATACACAGTATGCATTATGGACATAGATGGAGATAAAATACTAATAAATAGCAAGAAAAATGAATGCATAAGAAAAGCATATATACATACATACATGCACGTACACACATATACGCACATACATACATGTACACATACATAGCTAATGCATACTTAACACCGGTGTAACAAGAACTTTGGTTCCCTCAGACTCTTCCTTATGAGGATTTATGTCTAAACTTAACTCATTAAATCCCAAAGTGACATTTACTATCATCCTAATATGGAATTTGTTCACCACTAATGCCCATTGTTACATATAGGTAACAATACATATCTTTGTTAATAAAAAGTATTAATCTGAAAAAAACAACTTTAGAAAGTTGTTGTACGTGGCCCCCTTGGTCTATGGTATAATCCTCGGAATTTTCCTTTAAGGATAAATGGTTCTTATGGGTTGAGAAAAGAGGAAATAGAAAATGGACAAGACAGAGCAGCTTTTTGCTGCAGTGATAACGAGCAGGTATCGTTTGAGCTGATATTCATAGCAGAGCGTAGCTGCAAATCTGCAGGTAATAAAGTGATCCTGCCGTTTTAAAACATGAACCCCCGATCGAGCGTTTGTTTTCTTTCCAGCGGTGGCCGAGGTGAGCGGATCGCTGCGGCCCGGCATGGTTCTGTTCAGCACTTGCGAGCGGGATAACGAGGAGAAGCTCTGCGGCCTGCAGGCCCCGGACCTGGACGCCATGCTGGCCCGATCGCCACGGCAACCGCCGAACTACAGGCTCAGGAAGGCGTTCAACGGTGAGATGCTTCAGTGTGTGTGTGTGTGTGTGTGTGTGTGTGTTGTACGAGTAAGTTTCCATATCATGCTCCTATGTTACATACTTTTTCCCCCTCAGCAGGTCTTTGCCTGTAAAAACGAGCAAAAACTGCAGGTTGCAAAATCCCCAAGATCTGTTACGAGATTCCGTTCATGGCACACACACACACACACGCACACATGCGCACACACACACACACACACAGCTTTGTTGTATCATACACTCTGAGCAGTATTTGTGCATTATTCTCTCCTCCTCCTGTTATCGCACAACATTCCTGAAGGCCACACTCACACACTTAAGGTAAAACTTTTTGCAAGTCTTTGCTTGCGCGGGCTGTCAGACATACGGAGGGGAAAAAAAAAAACAGAAAAAAAGGAGAGACAGAAAACATGTTAAGCAACAACGAGGTTGCACAGGTTGCATGTGTGTGTGTGTGTGTGTGTGCAACACGAGATGCAAAACAGTGCAAAAGACAGAAAATCTAACGCCGCGCTTCTCTTCTTTCCTCTTTTCTCGCTCCTCACGCAGACAGACTCTTCTACATTTTCACGTCGGGTACAACGGGGATGCCGAAGGCAGCCGTGGTGGTTCACAGCCGGTGGGTTGTAGCGTTTCGCTTTGGGAGAGACGACGTCGGGAGGTTAAAAAGGAAAATGAATGACCCTCACGCGTTCAGACGCTGACAGGCAGATACGCTCAAACAGCGTTGAATCAACACAGACGATTTGTTCAGACACATCGGACACATTTTTCAACCCTTTACCTCACCTGTTATTGCCAGGAGCACACATGTGTAACTTTTTCAAGCTTAAGACAATTCATACAGTGAACAACAGTGATAGGAGATTATTTTTATGAGATAGGAGTGAGCTAACATTTCACTACTGATCCACTCTAATTCCACCTGTCACTAATTAGCTGTCCAATCAGCATCTTTCTGTGTTACACCTGTCAGGAGGGGAAGCGTCACTATCACACATTTAGACAGATTTTTTTTTCATTATAGGTGCAGCGGAGGAAAATAAAACCAGGGAACAATCTGTTAATCAATTAATTCCAAACTATTACTGTTCTGATTTTACTTAATTGATTTGAATCATTTTATCTGCAAATTCTCTGGTTCCAGCTTCTCAGATCTGTTCATTTCTTGGGGATATTTGTTGGTCTGGAATCTTATTATTCTTTTTCCATTTTATGAACCAAATAACTACCTGAAGAATCGTTTGATTAATTGATAAATCAATCAACTATCAGAATAGTCGTTAAGTGCAAAAGGAAATAGATTGTGCTCTTTGTGTTTGCTTTACTGGGTAGTGGCTAACAAAGCTGAATGCTAAACTGCAGCAATTCAGGTAAAATCAGAACCATCCGTGTCCACTAATGATATGCCGCCTCTGTGTTTCCCATCATTCCTCAGGTATTTCCGCATCGCTGCTTTCGGCCACTACTCGTTCGGCTTGCGAAACGACGACGTCCTCTACAACTGCCTTCCCCTTTATCACTCTGCAGGTAGGGATCACACAGTTCTGCGTCTACCTGCCCGATTTTTCCTATTGGGCCTTACAGAGGACCTCCTGGGTCTTTTGAATGATGTGAATGATGTGTGTGTGTGTGCGTGTGTGTTTCCAGGTACCGTCATGGGCGTAGGCCAGTGTTTGCTCTTTGGTCTGACGGTCGTCATCAGGAGGAAGTTCTCGGCCAGCAGCTTCTGGGACGACTGCGTCAAACACGACTGCACCGTGAGTTTACGCCGTGATCCTGTGGAAGGAGCAGCGGGAAACCGATAATTAGCGTTAACCTCTGATCAGCCATTTGTTTGGTCTTGGAACCAGACGTTGATCTGCTCATATTGTCAAATGTGTATCTGATGACCATTAAATAGATTAGAGCTACAATCTGCGCATTTTTCAAAATAAACTTGCAGTCTTTCTAAAGCTGCATTGAAAGGTAAATTACCACATTGGTTGGATCCATAGTTTTCGTTGTTATCTTGCTATACCTCGTCTCCTGTTCTGCTATTGGCTCCATCGCTGAGGGAAAAAAATTGGTCCTTGATGTCCAGACTGAATTTCACAGTAAAGTGAATTCAGTTTCAAATGTATGGTAGTTTTAACCAGGCTAAAGATGCACCCTTTTTTTCGTATTGTCTTATTTGTGGAAAGGGTTTTCCCAAGTTGTAAGTAGCACACTTCCTATTGGCTGTCTGATTTGAAGGGTCTCCTCAATTGGGAAATGTCTATTGGTTTAAACTGCTCTCCATGACAATTAAAAATGGTCAAAACCTTTGTAGAACTGTAGATCCTCATTGGCTTTAAAGCAGCTGTCTCCTGACTCCATGCTTCCATTGGCTCATACATGGTGTCAATCGATGCAAAACATCACCAAGACCATAATTGTTCTTCATTATTTGTGCATATAAACCAGGGGTAGAGAACTCTGGTCCTAGAGAGGCGTCAGTGTGCAGGCTTTTTGTTCCAAACAGGCGGTAACGCACCTGATTCTACTAATCCACCATTAGAGTCCTTGCTCAGGACCTTCATTAGTAGAATCAGGTGTGTGGAACAGAAACCTGCACCCACAGTGGCTGCACAGTTACTGCTGTGTCCACTGGGCACAATGTTCACACTGCCCAAAAAGTAAAGATGCATGTTTATGCATCTATTTACTGGTAAAAAGTACGATATAAAAAACATCCTATATCATAGGGGTCACCAATCCTGGTCCTGGAGGACTACTCTGGGTGCAGGTTTTTGTTCTAACCAAGCAGTAACACCTGATTTTACCGATTAACCACTAGATCCCTCGTTAGGACCTTCATTAGTAGAATCAGGTGTTACTGCCTGATATAGTTTTACTGTGAAATGACCCCCCAGTCTGTCTAATGGTTAATGACCTGTGTGTGTGTGTGTGTGTGTGTGTGTGTGTGTGTGTGTGTTCCAGGTGATCCAGTACATAGGCGAGATCTGCCGCTACCTGTTGGCCCAACCTGAACGCCCGTCCGAGCGGCGTCACCGCGTGCGCGTCGCAGTCGGTAACGGCCTCCGCCCAGCCGTGTGGGAAGAGTTCGTCCAGAGGTTCCGGATCCCCCGGGTCGGGGAGTTCTACGGCGCCACGGAGTGCAACTGCAGCCTGATCAACATCGACGGAAAGGTGTGATTTTTCACAAAAAACTTGGTCGATTGGAGGATGAACAGAAGTGAGTTTTTTTTTTTCTGCACACCCAGGTGGGGTCGTGTGGCTTCAACAGCCGCCTCCTGCCCAGCTTCTACCCCATCAGGCTGGTGAGGGTGGAGGAGCAGGATGGGGAGCTGCTCAGGGACTCCAAGGGACTGTGCATTCCCTGTCTGCCCGGTAACAACGCACACACACACACACACACACACACACACATATGCATGAATATGACATTAACATTTCCCACTCCCTGGCCTCAGGTGAGCCAGGTATGTTGGTGGGACGCATCGACCACACCGATCCACTCAGGAGGTTCGACGGCTACGCTGATCAGGACTCCACCAATCAGAAAATAGCTCACGACATCTTCAAGAAGGGAGACTCCGCTTACATCTCAGGCAGGTTTTTTTTTTTTATTATTCTTTCATCTTGGAACAACAACAAGCGTCTGTGTTCATACACGTTCTCTGGCAACGCGAACTTTAAAATGCCCATAAGGTACAATAAAAAAAAAGTGAGTGATTCACGGTCTGTGATGATGAACTGATGATGACTATGAGTGGAAAAGAAAAACAGTGAATGATGACAAAAGGTGAGAGAAATCTTTAATGAAATTCAAATCTGTCAATAAAAATCATATCGCTCAAAATCCCCTTTGCACCCAAATTGCTACCAATTAATTGAATGCTCCTATTGGATGGGCAGGACTGAATGAACTCCAATCAATCTTTGGTGATTTTTATATCAAAATTAAAGGGGGGTGAAGTCTGAAGAAAAGTGATTTTTGGACTTTTAACCCATAAAAACCCATTTAACGCTAAAGGAAAATTATGTGGGTTATACCATAATCCCCAAATAGTAATAGCCCTGTGAAGGGGGGTGCCTTAGACCTCGGAACATGCTTTTTTATTTTTTTTTACTGTCCGAGAATAAAGTGCAATTACACCTCCACTACATTAGGGGGCAGCAGAGTGTTCACTGGGAGCATACAGCACAGAGTATGAGTATGAAGTGTAGACACCAAGTGACACCATGAAAACATATTTAACAGGGATGAGAAGACAGGCGGAGAGAGACGGAGATAAAGAGACAAACGAAAGACTCGATTTTAAAGCTGATTTTGTTTAATTTTATTTTTCAGTATTATATGGTTTGACATGGTCAAGCAAAAATTTGTATAGTTTAATTAAGGATTTTATTTTATTTTTGAATTTCAGATGCACTTTAAATCTTTTCTGTTAGTTAATAAAGCTATTCTTTGTTGTAAGTTGGTCCATATTTCTTTCTTTTTTATTCTCTTATACATTAATAAGGACACAGTGTTATGCAGAGGTACATATAGCAATTTTATAGACAAATGATATTTATAGTCGTGCGGGGGGGCGCGAGTGAAAATAATTAAGAAGCACTACCATAGACCGAGTGGGCCACGTAGAACACATTTCTATAGTTT
>JAYKQN010000003.1:30570000-30577500 GCA_036785175.1 Eupleurogrammus muticus
TGATAATTTGCTGCTTTTTCACACTTGTGAGTGTGGCTTGAATATTTTAAGTATTTCACTGCAAAAACTAACATCTTAACAAGTGTGTGTTCAATCCGTCCAATATTTAGTAGAATTACTGGAAAAACGTCACTCGCACACATTCGTAGCAGATGTCATGAGCTGCACATGAAGCATTACGGACTGTTTAATGAGACGTGACTCGACATTCGTACCGAATATTTCGTGAATGTGGGAAACAGAGGGGAACATTTGCAAAGAGAGACACAGAACATGGTTAATTTAAATAATGCTTATTTCATTATAACGGAATTAACTTATTCCTTATATTATTATTTAAGGTTTTGCCCTGATTTGGGTCAATTTGGTCTCATTTTATAAAAACAAGATTAACATCTGATACAGGTGAAAATATCTTTTATATTATATTATTTATTTTTTTTTATTATTATTTATACAATTCATTCAATATTGAGTAGAATTATCTTATTCCCCTGGCAGATAATTTAACTTATTTTAATTTTTTTTTTTTATTATAGACAATTCATCTCTTTTTTAGGAAGATGTTGGTTCTAGTTTTCTTAAAACAAGACAAATCAGGGAAAAAATGTAAATAAGCTAAATTATCTGCCAGGTGAATAAGATAATTCTACTCAGTATTGAACTAATTGTACCAAAAACAAGATATTTTCACCTGTTTCAGATTTCAGGTGTAGTTCGTATATTTCAATAAATAGAATGTATGTGTGTGTGTGTGTGTGTGTGTGTGTGCAGATAAACATGCTGCAAATATATGAATATTTGACCCAAATTAGGCAAAAAAAACTTATGTGCCAGTGGAATTAAATCATTATATCCAATTTTGCACCAAATGCAGTTTCAAATGTTTTTTTTTTTTAATTCTTTTTACTAATATTTCTAAATGATGAATCAGGCAAACAACCTGCAGCTGAATCTACTGCACAATAAAAATGCTTCTCATTGTTTGCAGCCTTCCAGGTTCATCTTGAATGAATCGATGCAGCAAACTGTCTGAATCATTTCCTCTCATCACCGTCCAGGCTGATGCGTTACGTAAACACCTGTACGTCCCAGCGGTGAAGCCCCGAGCTGAAGCCTTCTGTTCCCAGGATGCAACAGGAAGGCTGAAAACGCTGCGGCGTGGCGGGGGCCCGCCGACCCCCCTCCTGGTTCCCCCTGTGAGTCCGGACCCCGTCTAACCCCGAGGACACGACCAGGGACGCGCCAGCTGTGCTGGGGTCCAGCGCCACCGGAGCTGGAATTAAAAAAAAAAAAGGCTGTGTAGAAAAAAGCAGAAAACAGCAGCTGAAACATGCACCAAACACGCCTGCAACCGACTGAAGGCGGCGACGTGTTTCATCCGGTCCCAGACTGAAAACCGCACGTTTCCCAGGTGTTTGGCCACGTTTATTAATCCAGGATTCTGCTCTGCTGTCTGCAGGCTGCTGTGGATAATAATGGACAAACACATCCACAGTAGAACATTTACACAGTATTTTACACTAGTGTTTTTTTTAATGTGCTTTACCTTTCTTCTGTGTCCTGGTATCGCTGTAATTGAAGAATTTGAGTCTTTATTGATTCAGATAGAAGTTCCTGTTCCTAATCATGGACTGGATTTTATTGATTTTACCTGTAGGAATTTGACTCCATCTCCAGCAGCATCCAGCTCCTCCTCGATCACACGGATCTTGTCTTCCAGGGATGTGATCGCCAGGTTCAGTTGGTTCGTCCTTTCCTCTGCTTCTCTGGTTTTTTCCTCCTGTTCTTCCCTGAGGGCTAAAATCCGTCCTTCTTCCTCTCGTCGTAAAAACTGGTGAAGTTGCTCGAACTGTTTTCTCACCTGCTCCTTCGTGACCTCGGCCTGGGCCTAGAATAAAAAGATAAACCCCAAAGGTTGACGTGACTTAATAGCTGGATATATGTGGATATTTCCATGAATGATGGATGTACAGTATGAGCAGTTCCACCTGGTTGTGTGTTAGAGCGTCTTCACACGTCTGTGTAGCTTCCTGGAGCTGAACCATCTTCTTCTTCAGTCCATTTACTGATGTTCTGAGCTCCTCCTAGTGGCCAACAGGAGAATTACTGCCAATGTAAGGACTGCAATGACAGTGTTCCTAACCCCCCATACTCAACCTGGTATATAGTATTTAAATCACAGTGGGGCTGATAAAAGTTAGTTAAAGAGTCACAAAACATAAAATTGTCTTTAAAGGGCTTTAAAATCTGTACAACATGCATAATATATGATGCAGCTATCCTTGATTATATTGCATATTATTATCATTATATTGTATATTATATTTATATATATTATATGCAATCTTTCTTTTCTGGCGTTTCTCTGCTGTTGCTAATGCAATTTACCCACTGTGGGATGAACAAATGATTATCTCATCTTATCTGATCTTCTAATACATCTGATATATGGTCCACATTTCACTTCAGTTTTGACTTAAATAGGACACAAAAGAATGTCTAGAGCCATAATTGATTTGTCTTTCGTTCGAATTTGTAAATATCCATCCATCCATCCATCCATTTTCTATCCCGCTTATTCCTTTTCAGGGTCGCAGGGGTCTGCTGGAGCCTATCCCAGCGCATTTATGGCGAGAGGCAGGGATACACCCCAGATGGTCACCAGCCAATCGTGGGGCACACACACCATTCACACACCATTCACACACACACTCACACCTATGGGCAATTTAGATTTGCCAATTAACCTGAGCATGTTTTGTATTGTGGGAGGAAACCGGAGTACCCGGTGAAAACCCACGCAGACACGGGGAGAACATGCAAACTCCACACAGAAAGGTCCCAGACCCAGGCCCAAGGCGGGTCTTGAACCTGCGACCTTCTTGCTGTGAGGCAACAGTGCTACCCACTGCTCCACCGTGTCGCCCGATTTGTAAATATACGGAGTGAAAAATAAAAAAAATCACATGCAACAAATGACTATGGTATAGAAATCTCCTGGCAGAAATCTGTCTTTATATATATACACTTTATAGTTGGAAGACTTTTTTTTGTGTCCTATTTAAGTAAAAACTGAGGTGAAATGCTAATTTGTAAGTGAAAAAGTCAAGAAATCCCTTGTATTTGACAGAGGTATTTGTGCTTAAGTGTATATATTCCCTTAGTCTCTATATATACAAATGTATATTATAATAAGTATGCAATGTATGCAATCTTCTTTCTTCTTTCTCTGCTGTTGCTAATGCAATTTCCCCACTCTGGGACAAATAAAGGATTGTCTTATCTTATCTTATCTTATCTCATCTTATCTTATCTTACACAGCTGGTAAACTCAGAACACATGAGGACATGTTATACTGTTAGTACATGAGTTAACTCCCAGCGTATAACAGCATTTACAGTCTAAACACATCGCTGCCCTTATGATTTCAAACATTTTGGGGTCGAGCTTCACGTCTCCAGACGTGTGTGAGTACGACGTGTCGTCAGGACGTGATGACAGAGGTAATGGCCAGCTCAGTTTTCAGCGGCCTGACTGGCTCCGTGTTGAGATTCCATGCCCTCGCAGAGAGAGAGCGTTTAGCTGCAGCCGCTCTAGAGCAGCCTTCAGTGGGAAAACAAGTTTCTTACTTCAGGTGTTTTCCAACCTGGAGGTCAGGACGACACCCTGCTTTGTTTTACGGGGTCATGAGCCAAAGAAGAAAAAGGTTTGTTTCAGTCAAATATCCCCTCCAGACTCAGAGGCTTCAGGTTTCAGCCTGAACTCAAGTTTTAAGATGAGCAGAGGAGAACTTGTTTTTTAAAAATGCAATTCAGAACACTGTGCACTTTTCTAACTTTTTACCTAAATAACATAACATTGAAATATTATATAGATTCAACATCTCAACTTACCTCTCAAAAAAGGAAAAAGAAAGATAAATGTTACATATTTATTCGATAGCATGTGTTTTAATACCTTTTGAAAGAGCTAAACTATCTGGTACATGACATTTCTGACTTTATCCCATATATAATAACATCTCATGTCCCATAATTGCACCTTTTGTTCGTGACAGATGTTCACACACATAATTACGACCAATTATGGTATAAACCCCGATTCAGGATATGTTTTAAAGCCAAGGCTTTACTCGCAACGTCTTACCAGTAGCACATGATTTGTCAACCAGTTAAAACTACCTGGTAACATGTTTTTAAGGTTACACCACATAATATCCCATTTATAACAACTTCTCTCAACACGTATGTCCCATAATTGCAACGGTTACTATCATAATCATTTATTTTTGTTCATGACAGATGTTCACACACATAATTATGTTATAAACCCCCATTCAAATAAAGTTCCACCAAGGCTTTACTCTCAAAGTCATAACATTGGCACATCATTTATGTTAAACTAATTGATATTTTGATTGTGTAAAACCCTTTTAAGAGAGTTAAACTACCTGGTACCATGACATTTTTACTTTATCCCATTTATAACAACTTCTCTCAACACGTATGTCCCATAATTGCAACGATCACTGTCATTATTGTTCATGACAGATGTTCAGAAACGTAATTATTGTTATAAACATTCATGTAAAGTACCAGGGGCACATCATTGACCATATAGGACCAGTTTAAACTACCTGGTACCATGTTCGTAGGCTCTCTTTATCACTTTATCCCACATATAGTAACTACAGTAACGTCTCCCACCTTGCAGTCGGCAGCAGCCTCCGTCAGGAGGTAAACTCTGTGCCCTTCGTGGCTGTCTGCAGCACATCGCCCACACAGCGGCTGCAGGTCGTCCAGACAGAACACGGACGGCCTCTCGTCGTGCTCCGAGCAGCGGAGGGGGTCCGGGCCTTCGGCCCTGAAGGGGGGCGGGGGGGACGCGCTGCTCATGGTGGTCGGGCCGCTCCAGGGATACTGAACGTGGGCCTGGTTGGTGTGAGAGTTAAAATAAAGACGGGGTGAAGGGAGTGGCTGAGCGGGGTTTGGTGTCGGTGTCTCGTGTTGTTGCGTTGCATCTTCATGTGGTTCCTGCTGGTCCATGCACGAGCAGCACCGGGGTTCCTCAGATCCACTTATAGCTCTGTCTCAGAACCCTGGACGCTGCCTGCAGCACATGCAGCCATACATCACCGCGCAGTGTCAGTTTTACTGTCACGACCCTCTGATTTATAGCGGTTTTCTCCTCATAGCCGAGGGGTGAAATTAATTCCTGCAGCTTTGCCTTTTTTTTTTTTTTTTTACTGCTCGGTCTATTTCTCCCCAACAGGCAGGTCACGTTAAGTCGCTTATTTTGCAGACAAAAAAAAAAAAAAAGAATAGAGTAATAAAACAGTGATTCTGGTAAAGTCTGTGATTTATTTTTTATCCACTTTCATCTCAGATTTACACCTGCAGCGTGGAGCAGGTTGTTGAAAGGATCAGGACGTCATACATACAGGAATACTGCATGTACAGCAGGAGTACTGCATGTACAGCAGGAGTACTGCATGTACAGCAGAAGTACTGCATGTACAGCAGGATTACTGCATGTACAGCAGCAGTACTGCATGTACAGCAGCAGTACTGCATGTACAGCAGGAGTACTGCATGTACAGCAGCAGTACTGCATGTACAGCAGCAGTACTGCATGTACAGCAGCAGTACTGTATGTACAGCAGGAGTACTGCATGTACAGCATTAGTACTGCATGTACAGCAGTAGTACTGCATGTACAGCATTAGTACTGCATGTACAGCAGTAGTACTGCATGTACAGCATTAGTACTGCATGTACAGCATGAGTACTTTATGTACAGCATGAGTACTGCATGTACAGCATTAGTACTGCATGTACAGCATGAGTACTTTATGTACAGCATTAGTACTTCATGTACAGCATGAGTACTGCATGTACAGCATTAGTACTGCATGTACAGCATGAGTACTGCATGTACAGCATTAGTACTGCATGTACAGCATGAGTACTTTATGTACAGCATTAGTACTTCATGTACAGCATGAGTACTGCATGTACAGCATTAGTACTTCATGTACAGCATGAGTACTGCATGTACAGCATTAGTACTGCATGTACAGCAGTAGTACTGCATGTACAGCATTAGTACTGCATGTACAGCATGAGTACTTTATGTACAGCATTAGTACTTCATGTACAGCATGAGTACTGCATGTACAGCATTAGTACTTCATGTACAGCATGAGTACTGCATGTACAGCATTAGTACTGCATGTACAGCATTAGTACTGCATGTACAGCATGAGTACTGCATGTACAGCATTAGTACTTCATGTACAGCATGAGTACTTCATGTACAGCATGAGTACTGCATGTACAGCATGAGTACTTCATGTACAGCATGAGTACTGCATGTACAGCATTAGTACTGCATGTACAGCATGAGTACTGCATGTACAGCATTAGTACTTCATGTACAGCATGAGTACTTCATGTACAGCATGAGTACTGCATGTACAGCATGAGTACTTCATGTACAGCATTGGTACTGCATGTACAGCATTAGTACTGCATGTACAGCATGAGTACTTCATGTACAGCATTAGTACTGCATGTACAGCATGAGTACTGCATGTACAGCATGAGTACTTCATGTACAGCATGAGTACTTCATGTACAGCATTAGTACTGCATGTACAGCATGAGTACTGCATGTACAGCAGGAGTACTGCATGTACAGTACAGCGTGCCAGGCCAGCCACATGTTAACAGGATCCGGTTTCTTTGCCCTTTAACTCAACAATCCGAGCTCCTTGGTCCTGAGCATGTTTTAAATGACGGCTGATTCAGATTTCACCGCCTCACATTTCCTAACACGTCCTACACCTAATTAGTGATCAGTGTGGTCACGTGTAACCGAACACTCCTCAATTAGCAGTGAAGTAAACGCCGCTATCAGCGGATTCACTGCACCGACTTGTGAAACCCTGCAGCCTAACATATGTCAGTGTAGAAATGTGCCATAGTAGAAAACAAACAACTCACATCTCAAGGACGAGACAAACCTATATAGTATAAATCTATACAACATTCATCAAAGAGATAAAAACTTACATGAATACTGATTTTGATTCCTCCAATATTCATGACAGCTCCTGTTCTCTCTGTATTTGGTCAGTCAGAAAATGCTGATTATGCACAGAGAAGTTAAAAGCTTGAATGGAGGGTCAACACTGTCGTAATTTATGTCAGGAACATTAATGAATGATTATGACATGATTTTTTTATTTTATTTTATTTTTCTTACTGTCCTAGAATAAAGTGCAATTGCACCTCCACTACATTAGGGGGCAGTGGCGCTCTCATTGGCAGAGTGTGAGCAGGGAGCATACAGCACAGAGTATGAGTATGAAGTGTAGACACACCATGAAAACATATTTAACAGGGATGAGATTTTTTTTTTTACCATTTTATATAGTTTTATTTTTCAGTATCATATGGTTTGACATCAACCAGTCAGTCAAATTTTTAAATCTT